>CM041776.1:339670953-339897279 GCA_023374045.1 Limonium bicolor | reverse complement strand
TGTAGGTTTTGAAGTGAGAGGTATCACGCAGTTTTCTTTTATTAACTATGGAGTACATAATAATGAAACAGCCGGGAAAGAAATGGAGAGGGAGCTGCATAGATGTTTAATGCTTCTTGGGTAATTGATCAAACTTGGGAGAAGAATATTCAAAGTGTTGATTTTATGACCTTATTTGATCTAGCCTTCAGGATCGTTGCATTTTAATTGTTTAATTGCACGCTAAAACCCTTTGGTTTTTATTGAATTTAGAAAAGCATTGAGCAATTTCAATGTTTGTTTTCCAAAGTCGTAGTGTCAAAATTCAGTGTTGAAATTATGGCAAGGATGAAACTGCGTTACTCTCACATGAACTCATGAAACTGCAATGTTGCAAACTGAGATTACCAGTTTCTGGTTTTGCTTCCATGTTGTCAACTAAGCTAATAGTCACATTGTTTCTGGTTCTGTAATAGACAATTAGCCATTATGCTAAAAATCATGGTGGTTAAGGTATGAATTTTTTCATTTGTACCTTAAGAAGAGCTTGTGGCATTGCTATTAACTATGCTGTATCTTTGAACACTCTTTCTGAAGAAGTGCACTAAAGTTTACTTTAGAGTCTTGCTTGATCATGCATTGTTGCGTCATCTGTATGTATCATATGGTTATCGGGAGTCTGATGTGGTATTTTGAATGTATTCACTCGTTGCAAAAATGTTAAAGCAAACATTTTGAATTTTATTCTTCATATTGTTTAATTGAGCAGCTGGCTGTTCGAAAATGTTGTGAGTGTGGGCAGCCTCTACCTGAAAGCTACGAGCCGCCCTCTGATGAACCTTGGACCAGTGGAATATTTGCATGTGCTCAAGACAGTGAAAGTTGTGAGTTACTCTACCTATTTGCTTGTCATTTATGTTATTCTTATCTGTTGAATTGTTGTGAATGTGTTTTACTTTTTATGGGACGCTGAGACTCATTGTCTTACTGTTCTTGAGCTCAATCTTGATGGTCAAGTTTCACCTGAACATGGTAAAACAAAATTAAGTTATTTTGCATGATTATTTTTAACACACAAAATTGAAGTTAGCTGCATAGAAATGAAGGATCTTATTGCAGTAGAATGTATGGCGACAACCATAGATGAATGGCTTTGAGACTTCTTTCGATGAACTTGAAATGATACCTTTTAAATCTTGCTCCATTGGTTGTAATGAGCTCTGATTGGATCAACAAGGCTAAGAAACAAAACAAGTCAATTAAAAGCACTATAAGTGTGCCTTCTATCTCCTTGTGTCTACTATCATGTCTTTGAATGTAGTCTCTCTTTTGCTTGTATTGTATCTGATGTCTGTCAAATTGTGATAGGTTGGAAAGGACTTTTCTGTCCCTGTGTCTTGTTTGGTCAAAATATCGAGAAGCTGAGGGATGATACTCCTTGGACAACACCATGTATTTGCCATGCTGTTTGTGTAGAAGGCGGAATAGCCTTGGCTGCTGCAACAGGCATCTTCTATGGGGTTGATCCGAGAACTTCATTTCTGATATGCGAGGGATTGTTCTTTGCTTGGTGGATGTGTGGAATATACACGGGACTCGCCAGACAAACTTTACAGAAGAAATATCATCTCCAGGTGGACTCCCTGTTCCTCCATTTCTTTGTATTTGCCAGCGACTTTCTGTTGATACCATTTGAATCTAATAATATGACAACTCTTGTTTTTTTTTTTGTTTGGCTGCTGACCTCCATCCATTGAATTTTAGCAATTCGTGGAACCGTGATTCATGTTTTCTATCTTGCTGCTGTGTGAATCTTGTTGCTTCCAGCATTTCCTTCGGTATATATTTCGCCTTGACTTTCGGCATACCTATATATTCGTGCAGAACTCACCTTGTGATCCATGCCTGGTTCACTGCTGCTTGCACTGGTGTGCTCTTTGCCAAGAGCACAGGGAGATGAAGGCTCGTCTCTCGGATGATTCCGTCGAGCCTATGACTGTGGTCAACCCTCCCCCTGTGCAGCAGATGAGCAATGGCCAAGATGATGAGTCAGCAACCACTTCCTCATCGCCATCCTCAAATGACAAGGAGAAGAAGAGTAGCGGGGCTGCCTTGGAAATGCAGGCGTTGTAGGGTCCTTGATCCTCCATTGTACAAAAATCATGGCAACGGGGCATAAGAGATGGTCGAATTGTTTTATTTGAAATATCATTGTAATCGAACTCGGTTTTTCTTCTAGGTTTTTGTCTTTGGTTGGGAGCGGATGAGAAACCAAGAGGACTTGACGGATCCTTCGCCATCTTCATATATACAAATTTTTACGCGCCATACCTTTTTTTATACTCTGGATTATGTGGCCGACATTTTGCTTTATGTGCTTATGGTGAATTTGCTTGTGGTACTGGTTAACCCGCCCAAGTAATTTATATATATACAAGGACGTAAATACTGACATACGATCCAATGATGGAAATCATATGTCGATGCAGTCTTACGACTCCCTCTACCCCAAACTCTTCAGAATATGTACCCAAAAAGCAACAAAGCTTAAGTTGACCTAAAACATTAGGCTCTGTGGACCTTATAGTGAATTTTGTCATTGCTTTAACAAATCCTCAAAATGCAGCTAGTCAGCGATCATAAATCAGCTATAGGTGGTGATAAAGGCTTCTTGTATCTCTATGAAAGACGACGAGCAAAAGGCAAGCACGAAATGATAGATTTCTGCTCGAATATATAACCCACACCAAGTTTATAATATTTGCACTTCAATAGCCCAATAACTTAGGATTTGTAAAATCAATCTTGAACTTTTGTAATCTCTTCATTGGTACTACGTAAATCTACCGTACCACTCCACATAAAAGTATCTCATGGACAGTGGAACAAGGGATGAAGAACTAATTCAAAGCATTGACAAAAGAAGCATGAATGATTCGTTACAATTTTCTGTTGACAGATAAGGGAATAGTATTCTCTGAAAACATCCATAACAATAAAGATAACTCAAAGGTGAAATACACAAATTATTCTATTCTTTAGGACTTTGTAGCTCCTGTCCCCATAACTAGTGCCATTGTCACTCCCAACATCCAAAAGAGCTTGGCAACTATATTTCACTTAGTGTCTTCCATTTGTGTGAAGTGTTAAAATCCATCTGTCTCAAAACATATTCTTATAAAGTGGGTCTTTGTTTCAAATTTATATCAATATCTCATAAATAATCTATTAAATTGAAAAAAAGACCATGTACAAGCATGATTGTGGATGAGTTGAGAAAATGAATAAACTATGGAGAAAATGATCTTACTATAATATTCTTGAATGAGCCAAATCTTGTAATCATGGATCCTCCCGGTCTCACTAGAGCCTACCATTGTATTCACTCTTATTTAGTAAGGCTTCACCTTTCAACAGTTAGTACAAACGATTTATGATAATATAGGCTCTTAAAGACCTAGGTAACTAACAAGTTTTTCTCAACATAAATTTCACATAATCTCTTTTCAAACAAATCTTTACTAATAGATTGAATCTGTATTAATCTCATACCGCATGAGAGACATTTAGGGAGCGTTTGTTTTGGGGTAATCAGGAAAGAGAATCGGAATGATTCCCTTACCTACTGTTTGTTTTGCCCGTTTTTCTTATTTTCAGGAAAGGGAAAGAGAATGGGGTTACCCCAAAACCAATTTTCCTGATTCCCCACCCCTACTAGGGAATGAGATTCCTTTTCCCCAGTACAATTCGACCGACAACATATGACCATTG
Organism: Limonium bicolor; assembly: GCA_023374045.1. Lineage (NCBI taxonomy): Eukaryota > Viridiplantae > Streptophyta > Magnoliopsida > Caryophyllales > Plumbaginaceae > Limonium > Limonium bicolor. The sequence continues at coordinate 339,893,529 of CM041776.1, read as the reverse complement.
ACCGATGACTAATGTCCATTGACCAGTGACCTGTGATTGTTGACCGACAATTAATGGCCATTGACCGGCAGCCGACAGCTGTTGACCATTGACCGGTGGTTGTTGACCGATTATTTATTTTATTTCCCCAACTCAAACAAACAACCAGCAAAATCAAAGGGAATTCTTTTCCATTCCCTTTCCTGATTCATTCCGTTTCCCCTCTTTAAACCAAACGACCCTTAATTAGACCTTGGTCCAAGATAACCAATGAAGTGTTTCGGGTCTATTCGGCATAAATGTCAAAGTTGGACACAAAACACAAAACTATTGTTCGTTGGTGGATGTCTCGACAAGCCCACGATTTATCCAGAGGCCCAAGGTTTTAGCCCTATTATTTTCTGACCGACTGCTACGCTAGCGCTCTTCGTCGCGGCTATCCTTGGAGTCGAGCTACCTTTCTCTTCGTGTGTGCGTTCCTCCCCTGGAACTCAAGTTCAAACCCTACCGATTTCTATCCGCATTTCTACTCGCGTTCTCTCTCTTCACTGCTTCCGTTCCTCTCCACCCAACATCGCCCTGTATCTTTGATCACCCTAATTAGTTAGTCCGCTGGTAGAAATTTTCGAGTATGGATGCTCAAAGAGCTCTTCTGGACGAACTCATGGGCTCAGGTGCGCAATATATGTTATCTCCTTTGTCTGTCGGTGAATTGTAAGGTGCACGAGAGTGCTATCTTAATGTTGATTGGATATATAATTCGATCAATTAAATACGCGAGCTATTCTCGTCTAGATTATTAATCTTTTTCAAATTTCTTTTGGTTTCCAGCTCGAAATCTGACCGAAGAGGAGAAGAAGGGCCACAGGGAGATTAAGTGGGACGATAAGGAGGTTTGTGCATGCTACATGGTTCGGTTTTGTCCTCACGACCTATTTGTCAACACCAGAAGTGATCTTGGTGCGTTTTCGGCGTTCTTCTCTTCCGTAGCAATAGAATCCGCCTTTCATCTCGTTAACGGATATGATATTTCTCAAATCATTGTACATTTTTCACAGAAGATTAGTTTTTTTTTGCCTTTCTCAATTTCTGAGTTTGGCGGAACATATAGATGCTGGTGTAAGATCTGTTTGGCATTTATTAAAAATCGATGATAAATTGAAGACTACAATTTATATACGTGGCCCTGCTTTTAGTACGAGGATCTTTTCTCTTGACCGAGTTAATGTAAAGGTCTAAATACTCCGATTACTCCCCATATCTCTAATTATTTACACTTCTGTATCAGGAGCATGTCCAAGAATTCATGATCAGAAGCTGAAGGAAAGGTAATGAGCGACTACTAATTGAACTTCAGTTTGTTAAGTAGAGTCTCCTAGAAAGATTATAACATATAAACGCATGTGTTATTGCTAATGAATGTAAATTGCCTGAAATCCGTATATTAGGCATGCAATTTCTGAATGTTGATCTTTGCAAAATTGATTGCTGCATTTGGTTCCCAGTTCTTTACTTATTTCTGAATGTAAGCTGCCTACTATAATATGTTGTGTAGGATGGATATTAAATTATGAGTTACACCGGTGATTTCCTAAATAGACATATGGAGTTGACCTGTTGCAATAACTATTGAGGTAACTATTGAGGTAACTGGTTTAATACTTTCTGGTCAGATCCTCAGAGAACAGCAGGAATGTTATGTTTTCTTTTCCTTTTTGTCCATTTCTTTTGCTAAGTCTCAAGCTCTGCAGACTTTATTTTCTTTTAGTGAAGTAATGCTGATGCCAACTGAAGGAAAAAACCCTAAGCATGTAAAACGTCTTACTACCTCCTATTTTTTATGTAAGTCATTTTGAAGATGAATCTGAATTATTTTTCAGTCCAGATTCTTCTCTAAAACAACTTACATTTAAAATAGGAGGGAGTATTATTCTTGCATAGACTGTCTTTTATAATGATAGGTCTTACGATGTTGCTCTCCATTGATCGGAGTTGGAGTCTCATTTGGTAATTGTTGGGACAGTGACAATCACGATTTTCATGCTTACGCCCTTAGCCCTCCCTTTTCTTTAGCACCCTAGAAAACACTCCTTAGTCTGAGAGAATGTGTTGGTATGTGTTATTTTGCCTGCAAGGGAGTCTAAAACTTTTGTTTACGTCCTTACTTATGTCGCTTTTACTGTATTTGTGACTTTACTATGCTCAATAAGGCTCGGAAATTATTAAGTATCCACTGTTAGCCAAGCAACTAAGAAGCAGCATTTAGGATAATTAATTGTTTTGCATTTACTTATTGAATGACTGGTCGGTGTAATCAACCATGCCTTCAAAGACTGAAGAATTGTGACTTATATTATATTACTAATCAGTAATCTGCTCCGAATATAACTTCTAATGCTTTTGATTTCCTCTAAACTCTTCCCTGTTTCCCTTTGTGGTTATTTTAGTTTCCAAGACAAAAGTCCGGATGAATTGCTAGAACTTGTACTTGTGAAAACTATCTATCTTTTGCTATTCTCTCATCATTGAAGTTCCCTTCTTTAGAACCACATGACTTATAACTGTGGTGGGTGTTTTTATTCAACTGAGACCGCGTCTTACACTTTCTAGGTCCATTGTTTTATTGATTTTAGTTTTAGCTTTTGTATGTTGCATTATGTTCTCACATTGATATATTATTTGCTCTAGCTTTGAAGAATCTCCAAGATATAAATCCTATGTCCCACGTTTTGAAGCTGAGCTGGCCCAGTACTGTGAGAAATTGGTGCGTCTCTTTTTGTTGTATTCATTTGCTTTTCTCTCTCAATATGCTCATGCTTATATCATTAAGAAATGTTTTTCTTTTCTGATACTCTTTCCTTTTTTTGGTTTGCAGGTGTTGGACCTGGATAGAAAGATCAAGCGTGGAAGAGAGCGCCTTGCCCAAGAGGTTGAACCTCCTCCGCCCCCTCCTCTTTCTGCTGATAAAGCTGAACAACTATCTGTGTTAGAAGAGAAGATCAAGAACTTGTTGGAGCAAGTGGAATCTCTCGGTGAAGCTGGTAAAGTTGATGAAGCTGAGGCACTAATGCGAAAGGTATGGCGTTACTTTTCTATCGGGGTTGATTCATCTGACAAGTTTATTTATAACTTGTAAAAAATCCTGGAATAATGGGACTGAAGTAACTTATTATTTCTACCAATGCTCAGCTTTGAGATGCTTCTCCTTTTCAGTTTCTTGACTCTGAAATTTTCAAGTTTTGTTCCTGACCTACAATCTTGGGCATCATATTTTTTTACTGGTAATTTATGAATTTTCACAACTCTGCAGGTGGACAGTCTTAATGTGGAAAAGAATGCCTTGACCCAACAGTCCCAGACCCTAACCATGCTGGCACAGGAAAAGAAGATGGCTCTATGCGAGATATGTGGCTCATTTCTGGTGGCTAATGACGCAGCAGAGAGAACACAATCTCACATCACAGGCAAGCAGCATATTGGTTATGGGATGGTCCGTGATTTTCTTGCTGAGTTCAAGGTTAGTTTTTTTCTGAGTTTGGCTTAATTCTTTATAGTTTTTGTTTGCTGAGGGTGAATCATCTGGTTCTATCCCAGGAAGCCAAAGAGAAGGCAAAAGAGGAGGAAAGGTTGGCAAGGGAAAAAGAAGCAGAAGAAAGGAGAAAGGGGAGAGACAAGGAACATGAGATTAGAGAAAGAAGAAGCCACTCCAGTGATAGGGATCATCATCGTGATAGGGATGGAAACCCTGATAGAGACCGTGAAAGGTCAAGAGAATATAACGGAAGAGGAAGTAGAGATGAGAGAAGAGGATTAGACAGGAGCTATGGTGGTTATAGGAATGGAAGGCATGGTGGAAGAAGTAGGTATTATAATGATTCACGTGATAGGAGCAGGTCTCGTTCTCCAGGAAGACGCAGCAGCCATCGAAGTTAACCTGAAGAGAGTCATACTCTGACTCTATCACACTGTTTCTAATATATGTTGAAACTCAGAAGGATGAGGTAGATGTTTTTACATATCAACGAGGTTAATGAAGATACATTTTATCTGCCTTTCAGTTTATCAACAGTTAAGTCTTCTCTTTATTGTCTGGCAGCTCTACTGTTTAGGCTGTACCATCGTCCTACAAAAATATATTATTAGAGATTAAAGGATGGAGGTAGGTAAAACTTCATCTTTGGAACTCTTTAACATGTGTGGTTATTTGTCGGAATTGGTCTTGGAACAGTTGAGTCTTCTTCTGATGGGAGATAATTTTGGACTTTGGTGCATATCGTGCTGCCCCTGAAGGGAAAGGTAATTAAGTTTTTGTTATCTCGGTCCTGTTCATGTGTCTTTTGTGGAATGAAAGGGAGAGCTCTTGCTGGGAAATATGAGGACACCTGTTGCCTTTTGTTACAGTTTCTTAAACTACTTAAACCTTCAGATTGATTTTACGAATTCCAATATGCAATTTGTTTGCTGATTGGGTCCAGGAGTTTTATCCTGATGTTGAAGAACAATAGAAGGTGCTTAACATTGAGTTGTGCAAATTGATCAGGTCACGACATATGAGTCCGCTGAAAAATCGGTAATTACTCCTATTGAGTTGTGTCAGCACAAATGAACTAGGTATAGGTGGAGTTGCATCATTTTCTTGCATGGGTTAACCTTCACTTCTAAAAGCTACTTCCTACTTTGGTTTACTTTACATATATACGAGAGTAACAATATCTCATCAATTATGGTGTTAAGGAATAAATTTTGCATCACGATTGGTATATGAATTTTCTTTGAGACTAGAATTGTGTAGTTAAATCCATCTATGGGGAAGAGTTCAAAGTGTTGGTGTTTCTTTAAATGTTTGCGAAATAACTGGTGCATGTGTTGGGTTTTTCTTGAAATTATGTCCTACTAGTTTATTCCTATTGCCTAGGGCTTTCGGGTAGGGTTGTTTTAGACTGAATTATTTTAACCAAGACATCGTCTTTCTCTCGTAATTTACTGAGAAACCTCCGGAACAGAGTTTCAAAGCATAGACTACAAGGAAGGGAGTAAAATTAATACATTTAATAAGTTTTCAAGTTAAATGCCTTCTAGAATCTAGTCTTTGGTTTGACTAATGGTATAGTTATCCTTCCCAAAATTCTTGTGAATGTGAAAATTGATACTAGCTTGTATGTATTGACGTACAAACAACAATATTGCCTTCATCTTATTATACAAACTTTCCACTGAGTGGACATGAACAATGTTTTGATGACTCAACAATTACAATGATCCAAGAGAATTGAGATCCAATCGATAGCGGAATTCTTCTAGCAGATTAAAGCCATCCCGGCACCACGTTAGTCCCCTCGGTCCTTGGTAGTCTATAAAAACGATGTTGAAATAGGCCAGCCCGTTTGGTACACCACAGTTCTGGTTCCCATTAAAAAAGTGCAGGTCATCGTTCCAAATGAGAGGATCCACATGCACATGGGTATCTCAACCCTCGGAAAGTAGTTCAAGCTCTAGAGATTCATTGCCACCCACAACCTATTGGTTCCCGACTGGTGCAACCGACTGGTACGAAGTTATCTACGTGATGTCCAGGCAAACCATTAGACACTGCCGATCTTCGTCAGGCGATAGCATCATCATCGGTCAGATGTTTGTGCTTGCGGCATAGCTTCTCCCTGCACATCCTTACCTCCAAGGAAAAGTATTACGACAACGCTGCACCTTCATACCGAAATGGAAACTGACAATAGCAGGTAGGATCTGTGTTTCAGGTCATGAATTTCCGGCCAGGTGTCACTGTGATTTCCCACCCTCAGCACTTCATATCCTAGTACAAGTGTGCACATCATTTGGTGTTGGAATCTAAAATGTGGTTTCATCTAACTTGTGGGTTTGCATGCATTCGCCAGTGACACGTAGCTTTATTCTTGCATTCAGAAAACTGGTGCATGTGTCTCTATCACCAGACAGTTCTCTCCTCTGATTGGCAAAAACTGGTCGTGGCGCATCACAAGCTTCTTCATCTTTAGAATGATAATCACCAATCATCTATTTATGTTCTCCTTGAAACAGTTTTTATTTTCGAAATCGTTCATCTTCAAATTATATGATAGGTGATGGATTACTATAAACTGGGGTGCTCATGGTCGTTTAACTACATCGATTTTGATTTGGTTTTTTTTATAATTGATAACGGTATAGGTTTCTTTTAATAAGTAATAAAAAAATTGGAAAATTTCTAATTACATTGTTTATAATTATGAATATATAATACATCAATCTTCTTCTAGATATTGCTTCACTCACATCTACCATAGAGCTCGTAGTTGACCACAAAGACTTGGATACAAACATCAAGACATTTTAATATTATATGGTAGATGTTGGTATAGTACTTAGAAAACATGTACATTATTTTAGATATGAAAAATGTGTTAATTGATGTAGGTGTTAGTTGAAACCACTAATCATAATATAACCTGAACTGGACTTTTATGATCGGTCTGGTCTGGGTTACGACTTACGATTAGTGGGGTTGTTTTATACTAAAGAGGTATCAACATAAGCTAAAGATTGGAAAGTGACTTATTACTATGTTTTAACACGATAGAATAGACGCTGATGCCCACTTGGATAAGCCACAATCAAGGTTTGATGTGTGTTATCCAACAGCAGTAAGCACCTTGAAGGGGGAGGGGGTGTTGGACTTATAAAATGGTGGAGAGGATTCAAAAACATTTAGGGCCCGTTCGATTCCCGCAGGCTTTATGTGAACGCAAGATTATCCGCGTTTGCAAGCCGTGAGCGAACGGGCTCTTAGACTATAACTTGAATGAGGCGGGAGTATATCTTGGCCCATTTTCTTCAAAAAAGAGCATTTAATTCTTGGCTCACTTCACTTATTAAGCTTGACTACTAACTAACTTTCTCGCCAGAGGCCAGACCTTCTTAATTACTATTTTCATACTGTCTCTCGGGATTGGGAACACTTGCAAACAAGGTAATTGATTTAAACTGACATACACTTGAAACTAAGCATAGGATGCAGCATTTGTGGCTTGTGAAGTTTTAAAGTTTGCAGCCACGAGTAAAAAGGTGATTGTTTCAGTGAGTGAGTGAGTGGGAGGTCTATTTCTGTAGATCGACTTTAAGTAGAATGTGACAGACAGTTGGAGACGAAAGAAGAATGGGTGGTGGTGGTGGTAATTGATTCAGGGTGAATACCAATTTTTATTGTTACAAGTACAACTTACGATTGTCGTCGTCCACATAAACTGCCATTACTAGCTCGCTACGCCCACTATACTATCGCGCGCGGTCCCAGGCCCTTAATATCCATATACAAATACAAATACCAAAAAGAAAAGGAAAAAATATTGTTGGATGAAGTTGTAGACGGCCCAAAGTGCCAGCCAGGCAGACAGCCGGCCTTATCATTGGATTTTAGATTATACTATAGAAGACGACAAACAAGATGAAATAGTATTCGTTTGACTTACCAAATTCTATGATAATTATGCTATAATAATACATTAGGGTAGTGAAAGATGGCCGACGTGAAAATCCACCATCGGCACCTGCTCGTGGACGTTACTACTAGTTTATATACGACAAATTATAGAAGACTCTACTTGGTTAGTGGTATTAATTACTAGAGACTTTTGTGTGTGTGAGAGAGGGGGACCCTGTCCTTACCCAACTTGTTTATCTAGTGCCGTGATATATACTACTACCTCTCTCCTTCCCATGTGTTTACTATGTAAGTATACAATTTCACTTTAGTACTACTATATAAGAGAAATTAATAAATAATAAAAAATTATATTAAACAGATCAATCTCTGTTGGAGGCAGGTGGTATTAAGACTTCATGAAGATGGATGGGTAAAGTTTCTATTCGAATAGATTATGTACGCGCCGCCGCACGCCAAGCCACGAGAAACTTGCATTCCAACCGTGGAATAAAGCTCTTTTTTTTTTTTTTTCTTTCTTAGCTCAGCAATTCAGTGGGTGTGATCCTCCAGACCAGGATTTTGATTTGGAGTGGGGACAGGAACGTTACCTGTTCTCTGAGAATCCGTAATCTTCCCCACCACCATCTATCTACAAGGAAGGCACCAATACCTGAAATAGTACCGTGACGACCTTTACATTTTTCATTTTCTTTATTTTAATACTACTTCCGTCCCATTTTCACTGTTTACTTTTTGGCACGTTTTTCCACTTTAATATTAAACATATAAGATAAAATAATTTTATAAAATAAATTTTTATAGCATATAGTTTTTTATATGAGGATTCCATTGCAAAAATTAGATTTGTAAAATTATATAATTTTATATATTAAATATTGAAATCAAACGACATATTCAAATACAGTCAATAAGGGAAAAGTAGACCTTACAAGAGGAAGAAATGCCGGAATTACTAGCTCATTTTTTTTTTGAAAACAAGCTCATTATTTATATCATAAACAACCAACCTAATGACTTAATTTGTAGTGTCGAAAGTAGATAAGTAATCTGTTCCATATATATGACTTTATTTTGTGACTGTGAACTTTTAAACATTACATCATTCACTAATAAACATCATTGATATCGGGAATAGTATTGAAATTACTATGTACGTAGTACGTGGGTGGAATAGTGGTTGTGGAAGGAGGTGTGTGGTTTGTGGATTATTATTCCATTCGGATCTTGGAATATTCTTATTCGCTCCTCTGGCCGTCAAGCTGCGATAGAAAGAAACGGATGGGCGGCGCCTCTTCTCCTGTCTTAAGTGATACATTGGGCTTCTTTTCTTTATCTACTACTACGCACAAGTAAAGTAGTACAAGCTAAACTATCTATCTTCACACTGAACTTTACAATATAATACTACCTTATAGTGACGGCCTGACGGGGAGAATAATCATCTCCTATATGTGGAAAGATATATACTGTATAAAGACTTAATTTGTTGTTACTTATATTTTTTTTTTCGAATTGGTAACAGCAGTTGTTGTTAGTTATATATTTGTGATAATATTCTAATTATCAAAAAATCATCTATATGGCCCCGTTCTCTCACAGCGAGTAGAACATTAATCTCTTTTTTTTTTACTTTTTGCTTGACACATGTCAGTTAACTATTTGTTAAACTTTAACCCAATACATATGTGTCAAGTTACAATAGGTTAACTAGGGGTATATTAATAAAAAAACTACTATCAGTAGCTTTTTGGAGCTGTGGGCGAACGGCCCCTATATATGTATACATACTATTGGGCTAGTAAACAGCCCATCAATATCACTTAAGCCCACAGTTTATTTAAGTCCACAATTTATTAGGAACTACTAGATTAAACTCTAGTTAGTTTAGATTTTATACAGAGCATATATTTATCTTTTACAAAGAAGATAAAGTAGCAAACACTTTATATATAGATCACGGTCATTAGGCTTTGTACACACGATTTCATAGAATTCAATATACAATCGTTTTCTTTTACAATCTCTCAAACCTTTCTCAATGCCTATACACACGACTTCTAATATGGTATCAAGAGCTTAGGATCTTTGATGTTTCTTGTTCTTTCCAAGCATGGCGGATGACGCAGGCAAGGGGAAGAAGGAAGCCGCGGCCAATTCAGGTTCTGGTGCGTCGAGTTCCATCATTGATGTAAACGACCCTATTTACGTCCATTCAGCAAGAATCCAGGGCTCAATCTGGTGTGCAAGTTTGATGGCAAGGGTTTTCAAGGATGGAAATCAGATATGGTAACGGCGCTGAAAGTTAAAAACAAGTATGGATTTGTCTTGGGAAAGATTGACAAACCTGATGAGTCGAACATCATTCGCATTAGCGCTTGGGAAAGATCCAATTCTCTGGTTCTGTCATGGTTGAAGTCTGCTCTCGCTCCTCACATTGCAGAGGGATTTCGCTTCTGTGACGACCCGAAGGAACTCTGGGATTCCTTGATCAAGCAATTCGAGCACACTAATCTTGCAATAATCCACAATCTGCAACGAGAGTTATCAGACATTAGACAAGGAGATGAAAGTGTTGGAAGCTATTACACAAGATTAAAGAAAGCATGGGGAGAGTTAGACTTAGCTTGTCCACCGCCCAGATGTTCTTGTTCCGGTTGCAGCTGCGGTGCCAGAGAAGATTACAAGAAGCGGGTCGATCAGAGCAAGCTTATTCATTTTCTTATGGGGCTTAACCGAAAGTATTTGTCCATCAGAGGACAAATACTAGCCATGAAGGAAATACCGTCGCTTGAGAAAGCGTATTCGCTGATTGTTCAAGAAGAAGAACAACGGGGAGATGGTTACCAGAACGAAGAAGCAATGTCCTTTTCAAGCCAAACTGTTGCTCAAGGCAACAATATCAGAAACCCTAGAAGGTTCGACAAGAAGAAAGTAACATGCACTCACTGTAAAAGTTAGGGCATAGTTACGAAGAGTGTTACCAGAGACAATCCTGTACTCATTGCAAAAAATCGGGCCATACAGTAGCCGATTGTTATGAAATCCATGGGCGAGACAAAGTGTTAGCCCGAAGGAAGAAGATGTATGCCAACTTAGTCGCAGATCCAGCGCAAGGCAGTAACAAAGAAGAACTGGGAGAAGGTTTAACTCCGAGGCAATTACAACAAATCACAGACCTTTTGCGAAGCAAAACCACAGAATACAACACAGAAGGAGTCGACTACTGCAATTTTTCAGGTAACAGTGCCCTTTGCATTAGCAACAAATTTTGCTTAATGAGTAGTCACTCTAGCGATTCTTTCAAAGGAAAGTGGTTAATTGATTCTGGAGCTACCGACCACATGTCGGGAGCTGATTATATGTTCGAAAATTGGAAAAGATTGGAGAAAGAGAACGGTGATATTACCAGACGGGAGTCCTCAAATCGTTAACCTGGTTGGAGACGTAAGACTAGGGGGTGAAGCGAGGTTGAAGGAAGTGATGTATATACCCAATTTCATGTTTAACCTAGTGTCTGTAACGAAGCTTGTGAAGCAATTTAGCTGCTCTCTGATTTTCGATTGCTGTGGTTGCTACATTCAGGGCCATACCTCAAACCAGAGTAGCAAGATTGGAGACGCTAGGGACAATCTGTATATACTGGATGCAGATCTGTTCGAGAGTTGGGCCAGCAGAAGTTTGGGCCGCGCTTGTCCAGTGGTTGGGAGAGTTCCGGGTTTATCAAATGATGCAAGTAGTACGGGCCGGTGAGTTGGGCTGTCAAGACCAAGAAGAAGGTGGGATTAGTCCAAAGGCTTTAGTAATGCATGTTAAATTGGGACACGTTCCCTTCCGAAAACTTGTAACACTTGGCATAATAAAAGAAACCGATTTTTCTTCAACATATGCTTGTGATGTTTGTTACAAGTCACGAGCACAACGATTACCTTTCAGCAATTCTACAAGCAAAACCAAGAGAGCATTCGAGATGATACATATAGACGTCTGGGGGCCGTTTGGTACAGACACTTACAACGGGTTCAAATATTTTGTTTGCTTTGTCGATGATTTTACGCGTACGACATGGGTTACCCTCATTAAACAAAAAGGGCATGCTTGGGAAGCGATTGTCAATTTTATCAGGATGGTAGAGAGGCATTCTGAAGCAAAGGTTAAGGTGGTGAGAACAGATAATGCCAGAGAACTGGGAAGTTCGAATGAAGGGAAGAGCTATTTTGCGCAACAAGGGATAATGCATCAAACAACATGTCCCTATACGCCGCAACAAAATGCCATTGTTGAACGAAAGCATAAATATCTTTTGGAAACGGCAAGGGCGGTATTTTTCCAATCTAATGTACCGCTTGAATATTGGGGAGAATGCATACTACATGCGACCTTCATCATTAATCGTTTACCCACCAAGGCGTTGAATGGAAAAACCCCATACGAGAGTTTGTTTGGAAGCAAGCCTTCGTATAGTGAGATCAAGCCTTTCGGTTGCTTGTGTTACAAGACGGTTGTTGGTCCAAAAGGAGGGAAGTTCGACCCACGAGGAGAAGCGTGTATTTACCTCGGAGATGATCCACGAAGAAAAGGGTATAAAGTGATGAGTTTAGAGAATCGCATGGTAGAAGTTTGCAGGGACGTTAAGTTTCATGTCCATGTTTTCCCTTTCCACACATCAGATGTACATCAATATCAACATCGTGATGTCTTACCTCCTATGTTAATAGATGAAGAACCCTTGTTTCACCCAAGTCAACCTGACCCTTCTCCTACTTTACCTCCAGATAACACCAACCAACCAGAATTGCGACGTACAAGTAGGGTGACCCACAAGCCTAGTTACTTGGATGATTACGTGTGCACTTCTTGCTTTCAAGAGATCCTAGATGAAAGGGTGTATGGGTCAACAGATCTACCCAACAACTCGTTTGCGCACTGTGTAAGTCTGACAGAAACTACACCTATCAGATCTGTGGCTCTACTTTCCTGCTCATCTATTGCTCAAACTGGGATTAATACAGATCTGCATGAACCACATACTTATCAATCGGCAGTCTTGCATGAACATTGGCGGACAGCCATGCAACAAGAATTACGAGCGTTGGAAGAGAATGAAACATGGGATGTTGTAACTCTTCCTCGAGGGAAAAAGGTTATTGGGTGCAAATGGGTTTACAAAGTGAAGCTCAAGTCAGATGGAACGTTAGAGCGATACAAAGCCCGGTTGGTAGCAAAAGGTTTCACTCAGCGACACGGTCTAGATTATCATGAGACCTTTTCGCCAGTGGTTAAGTTAATAACAATACGGTCTCTCATTGTTGTGGCACTTAACAAAGGGTGGATCATCAACCAACTTGACGTTAATAATGTGTTTCTTCATGGAGACCTTGATGAAGAAGTCTATATGCGTTTACCACCCGGTCGAGGTCACGGGGACAAACAAAGCATGTCGGCTGAAAAGATCGTTGTATGGACTAAAGCAAGCTTCAAGACAATGGTTTTCTAAACTAGCCAGTTTTTTCACACTCTTGATTTTACTCAGTCCAAGAACGATTACTCTCTTTTCCACAAGGAAACTTCTCAGGGTAAGATGTTCGTTGCGGTCTATGTTGATGACATGTTAATTATCGGTCCTTGTCAGCAGGAAATTGATGGCATCAAGCGTGCTCTAGATCTCAATTTCCGCATTAAAGATCTGGGAACACTACACTATTTTCTAGGCATTGAGTTCATTCCCTACAATCAAGGGTATATTCTTTCACAGCGAAAATTCTGTCTAGAGCTCTTAGAAGAATATACATGTTCTGATGCAAGAACTGCTAAGGGGCCCATGGTCACGGGTAAACAGCTGCGTGTTACTGATGGTACTCCTTTAAAGGACCCTACATCTTACCGGCGGTTGGTAGGCAAACTCAACTACTTGACCAATACAAGACCAGACATCAGTTTTACAGTTCAAGTGCTTAGTCAATTCATGCAACATCCTAGTGATGTTCATCTGGAAGCTGCCATGCATGCACTCTGTTACATCAAAGGAACCTTGAACTATGGTATAGTTCTCGCTGGCAGCCCAAGTATTACTCTTGATTTAACAGCATATTGTGATTCAGATTGGGCTGCTTGTCCAAACACGAGAAAATCCGTGTCGGGTTACTTTATTTTCCTTGGAAGTAGCCCTATTTCTTGGAAGACTAAAAAACAAGGATCGGTGTCTCTATCTAGTGCTGAAGCTGAATACCGTTCCTTGCGACGAGTTACTGCGGAATTGACGTGGCTCACACGACTGCTCCATGAGCTGGATGTTCAACACATCAATCCTATACCGGTCAAATGTGATACTCAGTCAGCTATATACATAGCTCGCAACCCTGTTTTTCATGAACGCACGAAACACATCGAGATTGATTGTCATTTTGTTCGGGAGAAGATACAACAAGGCCTTGTTGATGTTGAATACACTCATACTTCTGATCAACTCGCAGACATGATGACTAAAGTTTTGCCAGGAGTTAAATACAAGGAGCAATTATCACGAATTGGGATGCATGATAATATTTCAAGCCTCGGCAATTTTGCTTGCTTACGGCTTGAGGGGGGGTATTGGGCTAGTAAACAGCCCATCAATATCACTTAAGCCCACAGTTTATTTAAGTCCACAATTTATTAGGAACTACTAGATTAAACTCTAGTTAGTTTAGATTTTATACAGAGCATATATTTATCTTTTACAAAGAAGATAAAGTAGCAAACACTTTATATATAGATCACGGTCATTGGGCTTTGTACACACGATTTCATAGAATTCAATATACAATCGTTTTCTTTTACAATCTCTCAAACCTTTTCAATGCCTATACACACGACTTCTAATACATACAAGTGTCTTATAAATCATCTTAAAATTAAGAGGATTTACAAATGCCATCCTCTAAAATTGTGTACAAAAGAAAAAGTTGGGTCAATAATATTCTAATAATTGAAATAACTTTCACTGATTCGCCGTACGCAACAGAGTATATGAACTAAAAGGGGGAATTATCCCTTCGAATCTTGGAATATACCTTCTTACTTCCAACTTGTTCACTACTGCTACTTCAATTGGTCGACTGACGAACGTAACCAATTATTATGGAAGAAAGAATTGAAAGGACGAGCGGGTCCTGATTGAAGCTGCCAGCCAGGGAGAAAGACGAGTGCCAACAAATTCATACGTCAGTTGGTAAGCAGAATCGAGATATATACTACTATACCATGTTGATTACACTGCTTATGTTTACGATTTACTACAAAAGTCATTAAACCAACTGTTACATTTATCGCGATGGTTACTTCAAACAAGTGGCATAGAAGGTTGATTCACAAAAAATGTTACTATCATCTTTCAAACACGCTATTATAATTATTTTAATTTTCTGTTTATTTTTCTCTATCTTACACATCAATTATATATATTGATTTTTTTATTTTCTTTCTTTCATATCTTTTTTCTTCAAAATTGTCTAAAATAGAAAAAAAATAGATAAATACTTCAGTAACAATACTATTATATAAATAGGAAGGAAAAGGGAGTGGAAAGTTAAATCCACTTTCAATGGATTAATTGACCCTAGGCTATATCACTAATTATATAAAATAAAAATACAGCTATTAGTGGTTAGTTATTTTGTCAAAACAATTATTATATTATAATTGTCAAACTGTTGTCCGATCATATTTACGTATAATTGAAAAATAATAAAATAGCAACATCCCACCACCACAATCACAATCCAGCTATAGTTATAATTTTAAACAATCTTTATAATAGTTATTATATAAAATTGAACAAATTTTATAATAATATATATAATGAAACAATACATTTACTAACTTGAATAAACTTTACGGTTGTACAACCAATTATACAAATACCAAATCCGGAGACCTGATAGTAGGTGCTTACTTTTTCTCTCTTACTCTATTTTTATTTTAGGAATCTTGTAGTAGTGACTAAGCGGTTTCTTGGAAGCTAGTAGTAGTAATTAAGCGATTTGATTAGTTGTGGAAAACCAACGACGTTTTCCTTGTTAATTTAAACTCAGAAACTAAACAGGCGAGGTCATGCACGACGCAACTCACCTAGCTAGTCATCGTGGAGATACACTTTTTTCCTCCCAAATCAAAACTTCGTCATCGAGTTGAGTCTTGACAAAATATATCAACATCGCTAATGCTGTATTTTATTTAAGCAGAGGGATTATATATTAAGTTATGGAATGCTTAAGGGTATCGTCTTTTACATACACACAACTATCAAAAGAAAAAGATTAACCAAATTAATTAGAGGTAATCTAGCTCCAGGTTGCTTAGGGCATCCACAATGATTCCACCCACCAACAAATTAGATTATCTCTCTCACAATCTCTCTATTACTTACCTAGGTTCTCTAAAAAGAGAGTGTCTTAGTTAAGAACCCCTCTCACATCCTCTCTCTTCCACCTCATTATTTTCTTTTTTCTCTTTTAACATTATGGGTGGAATCCACACCATTGTGGATGCCCTTAGTAAGAATGAGCAATATTATAATTATAATGTGATTGGGAACGGGAAAGGAGATATCCATTCTTTTGCATCTAACTGACAGTTTATACTAGTTGATATTGATTGATGGCAGATTGTAAAAGAATGTGCTGAACTGGTCAACCCAGTCAAACATATTAAACAAGTTGAACATGAGAGACAATTTGAATTTAAATAGCTATTAGCTGATAGCTGATATTAGTTGATATTAACTGATAGCTGATTGTAAAAGAATGAACTGGTGTGATTAATCCAACTGATAGTACATAAACCAGGTGAATGATGGATAAAAGATGTTAGGATTACATATTAGGATAGTTACATATTAGGATGGATTACATATTTACATATTAGGATATTATGTTAGTATTCTTTATTCCCCATATATTTTTCTTTCCTTTATATGTTAGGATAGTACCGTTTCTTCTTCCTTTCTTGTACCTATATATATGCATCGTTGGTACTGCGAATACACACAACTTTGAAATACAGAACATCCTTTATTCATCTCTCTCACTCTCGATCTCCCTAGCTCACTATCTTTTGCTCCAAAACTTCCGCTTTCAACATGGTATCGGAGCGGTTTATCCGCAAGTAAATTCGACCTCGCTATGACTACTGAGAATGGTGATAGCGACTACGAGAAGGATCTGGATGGGGACGGTGAATCATCCAACATCGCCGAGGAAGACAATGAAGAACAAAAATCCAGATGGCGAGCCTTGCGACTTGATCCATCCGATCCACTCACCGTATCTAGCTTAGACCAGCCAGGAGTATCCCTCACCGTCAAACGATTCGACGAAAACGGCTTCCAGATTTGGAAGAAGAAGATGGAGATTTCACTCCTTGCCAAAAACAAAATCAAGATGATCGATGGAACCCTACCACGATCAAAAGTTACCAAAAATCGGCGCGATGCCTGGGACCGCTGCGACGGTCTAATTAGATCTTGGATCATCTCGAGCGTTGAACCATCAATTGCTGACGGTCTCATGTCTCGCAACTCCTCTCGTGCGATGTGGAAGGCCTTGTGTAAAAGATACGATCAATCGGATGGGACACGCCTCTTCGAATTAAGACGAGATCTGTCGCAAACGGAGCAAGGATCTTCCAGTGTAGCAGATTACTTCGCACGCCTCGAGAAATTGTGGGATGAAATCGCCAGTGTTGCTGATGTAGACGCTTGTGTTTGTGGATACGGAGACAAGGTCGCCAAAATGATTGAGAATCAAAAGCTTTTCGAATTCCTCCTGGGACTGCGCGAAGAGTTCATCAACATCCAGGTAATCTCCTTATGAAATCTCCTCTGCCTAGTCTGGACTTAGCCTACTCTGTGATTCTTCATGAAGAGAGGCAACGTAGCACGGGCAAAACTGTTAAAAATCTGACTGAAACTTCCTTCGCTAACAACGTGAGTAAGAGCGAACCAGATCGTGCTAATCGTTTCAAAAATAAACGCGAAAGCGCTACAAAGAAGAACGATAGTGTCTGCACTCACTGTGGGAAGGTTGGTCATCTTAAGAAGGACTGTTTCGAACTAAAAGGCTATCCAGACTGGTGGAAAGGCACAAAGGTTTCCTCGGCCAATGCTGCTCAACGTGGAGAAGGTATTCCTAATCCTCAAGGCTTAGACGTGGAAAGATTCAACCGTCTGTGCGACATGCTTGAGCAGACAGGTGGTCTCTCTGTTAAAGCACAAGGCACCGCGGCTGGGAAAGGCAAGGTTGAATCTACCGGTTTTGCAGGTAACATCCTAAAATCCACCACTTTAATACCCCGGATCTAAGAATGGTGATTAAATTACTCTAATATGACTATTAAAGGCTTAATGGTGCCTAAAGAGTATTGGTAAAGAAAATAAAACCAAAAGTAAAGAGAAAACACTTGAAAAGCGAAAAAAACGCTAAAATGCGCATTAAATGAAAATAAGAGATATATGATCTCGTTAGGGTCCGAGATGGATTCCTAAGGCTTAGTTAGGCCTAATTAGAATACGGGAGTGATTCCCGAAGAAAACAAATCCAAATAATGGATTAAAACGATAACGGAGTTTTAAAGCACGTTTTTCGAGAAAACCCGAAAACGTGACTTTAAGTGGTCAAATGGACCTGTAAAAAATTATAGTTGATTATATAACTATAATTAAGTATTAATGGAAGCTTAATAGCCATTAAAAATAAAGATACGAGGAAAAATCCGAAAAACGGGCCCGGTTAGTGAATAGTGCCAAACCGGGTAAAATAACGAGCGTTTTCTGTCAGAAACTGAAAAACGCTCTAGCTTACTAATATGGTGGAGGCCGATTTTTATGAGTCTTGTGACTCCCCTCTCACACATAACTAGTTAATTAATATATTATGTCAAAAAGCATAAAGTAAATAGTAAAAGTGGAAAAGGTACACATATACTCACCTTTCCTCTTCTCTCTCTTCTCATTCTCCTTTCCCCACCGTGAGCACATCCTCTCTTTCCTCTCTTCTGGTTCTTCTTCCTCCTTTGACGATTTGAGCTGCTACAAAGGAGCTCCCATGGCTTCCTTACTTCTTCTCCAAGTACAAGCTTCATTAAGGCTCCGAATTAAAAACCGAGCATAGATTCTTGCTCCTCTCACCAAGGCCTATCTCCCTCTCTTTTTAAAATTCAAAAAAGGAAGAAGTTCATATTCATGGGTATACTCCATTTGAGAAGGAAATCACATGTTCTTGGAGCTAGACATCTCCTCTTCCACCCAAGGTAAAAATATCCAAAAAAAAAAATACATTTTTCTTCACTTCCTTGTGTTGGCCGATTTTGGCATGTGTTAATGCCTTGCTTCTCTTTGTTTTGAGCTACTCTCCAAGTCTCCAATGGTGGGTTGGAGCTCCTCCTTTGATTTTTGGGCAAACCAATTCTAGGGTTTCTTAAGGTAATGTCCAATTCTATGCCTTAAGCCTTTCTTTGAATTCATGAGAGGTTGCCTTAACTAAAAGAGCTAACTAGTACTCCTCATGTCCATTGGTATATTGGTCTAGAGAATGGGGCAAGTGAGTTGCCTTGACCGATTTTGGATGAAGAGAAGATGAGAAGAGGAGAAGTGTATTAACAAGGAAACTTAAGAGAATGCAAGGTAAGAAACCAACCCTAAAGTATATTCTATATGTATTAGAATTTGGGATGGGGTAATTAAAATGAATGATCCCACTTGAGCTGTGGTGATAATGTGCTTGCTTAGAAATAATGCAAGTGAGAAAACATTTGTGTACTTAGTGTTCGATTGAGAGCAATGCATTTTATTAATTATGTATTGTGTTGCATTTGGAGAATTTGATGAGTCTTGTAGTTTTATGTGTGCTGATAGAACCCTCGAGGTTTGGCTAGTTTTAGGATGATTTATGTGAAGAAATGAGTTTTGGGCAAAGTTAGAAAAGTAGCCAAGTTATGGCAAAATTTGTGTAGAAATAAGAGTGGTTTAGTGCCTTAGGAGTTTTTAGGAAACAAAGAAGAAATAAGGCTTTAAGAGTGAGTCTTGGAACTTGGTATGAGTTGTGCATTATCTTGGAAGATATGGAATGGTCAAAAAGAAAGAGAGCATAATGCAAGGTGTTGAGGAGAAGTTAGAAGTGCACAAGTGTGCATTAGTGTGAAGTGAGAATGAAAAATGTGTGAGATTGAGCAAGAACTTTAGTAAGGAATAAGCCAATGTTTTGAAGAGGTTTAGAGCATGTTTTATGATGATTAAACATGTGGAAAACTTATGGAATGATTAGGAAATGATTAGAGGTGATTTAGGGGTTTAAAAGTGGTGAAAAACTGCAAATTTTGATAGTTCCAGGGGTTGTCCGGGTTTGCAATCGGAATGCAAACCCGGAACATAGCAAAAACATGGCAGAAGGTCATCCCAGGGGATGGTCCGGGTTTGTAAACCCGGACACAAACCCGGAACACATGAAAAATACGACAGAAAGTGATTCCAGTGTTTGGTCCGGGTTTGTAACCCCGGACACAAACCCGGACCAGCCAGAATGTAACAGAATGTGTTTTCTTGCATTCTAATGATGGGGAATTGAATGGTAATGATAATATAAGGTAATTAGGACATGAATAATGATGTTTACAGGCCATTAGGAGTGTAAACAAGTTTGATAAGTGAATGAGGAAGTTGTGAGTTTAAGAACACATGAGTAAAACTAAGTTAAACGGGATAACATGGTTAAGTACGGGAGTATTGGTTTTACATACCGTAATGCTTTGATGTTAATAAAAACATTTGAATGTTATTAGTGGAACAAGGGTGAACCGAGGAACGAGAGGTCACACGGTAAAGCTAACCCCGGTGAAAGGTATGATTTTCTCATGCCCCGTATGCTAACCGAGTTACTCTGATTTGTGTGTTTGTTTGCCGGCTTAATCAAGATTAAAGCATGAAAATAATCCCTTGTTTGATTAAGTATGCTTTATTGTATGTTGTATGAACTAACATACTTGTATGCCGGTGTGGTCTAACATAGTGCATAGACCGACTCATAGAGAGTAGTGATTGACTAGAAACCCGTAGATCGGGTAGTCTCACGAACAATGGTAACATGCAAACACACACAAGCTATCGATTAAAGTATAACGATAACGCAAACATATGAACTCCCTAGAACGTGAGGAGATGTACGGGTTGAGTAAATACCCGATAACGGTTAGAAAACCTTATTGAAACAATCCACGGAATAAATATGAGTGGAGAGATAAATGAACCTCCATCGAGAGGATTGAAGTTAGTCCAATAATGTGAACTTATAAGAAAGGTAAAAGAGACCTAAGGGACTACGTAACTCCCTTGAGACATGGTCGACCTCCTATATGAGGATTTTACCCGGTATAAGAAAATATCCGAATGTACAAGCATATGATTGTGAGGGTAACCCTTAAACCTAAGATTACCCGAATTTAAGTAAAGTTCCCAAAGTCATTAGAAACATCGAGAATGATGCTTCTAGACTAATATACATGATATTATTATAACTCCGAGAGAGGAGTGTATGGGAACGAGAGTAGTCCGAGAGTAGTCGGACCTAAGTAAAAGAGATAGGAACTAAGAGAGAGTTCCGTGAGCTAGTTGAACCTTCCCACCATGCTAGACCCAGAGTAGGGTCGAAACCGGGGAAGTAAGACTTTGCTAGAGAGCCATGAGTTTTGGCCTAAGTATGTATTAAGGGTAACAAGCGTGACGTAGGAGACCTGTAGTGTCTCGGGAATCTACAAGAGCTTGAGTATAAATAACCCAAGAGTGTGGGTGAGATAATGAGTGTAAATAACCCAAGAGTATGGGTGAGATAATGAGAATAAGTAACCCGAGAGTGTGGGTGAGTATAGTACGAGTAGCCCAAGAGAATGGGTGTGTATATGAATAAGTAACCCGAGAGAGCGGGTGAGGTATTGAATAAGTAAACAAGGCGTAGTGAGGAATAACCCTCAATGCCTAAGAGTATCCAGTTACCACTAACAACATTGTTATGTTAGTTAGGAATCGTGTTCCGTGATTGGATGTAGATTCCTTGTGTGATATACATATATATTGTATTGCCATGATGCATGTTGTTTGATTAAAATGAACTCCATGTATATCCGACCCAAAGTAGTCGGCGTACCGCGGTTAGCACGCGGTATATGCGAATTTCATATTCAGCGTAAGCTGACCCCCTAGGGGGAACGTTTTTAGTGTGCAGGTACTTGAAGCTGACCACCGTTCGAGAGAGTAGGACGGGGACTGCTGTGAGCATGGGTAGTTAGATTGTAATTACTTATGCGTTTGAATGAGGTGTAAGTCCGAGTATGTTATCGGCATCCGTATATTGTAGACTCGATATAGTAGAGATATGAATTGAGTATTGTATTTGTATGAAGTACTCGGTTGTTCCAGTTCATCAGACCGTTACAGTATGTAAGAAAGGCCTGGTTAGCCACATGGGTGGCTAACGGCGTTGTTTCACCCCTCGTTGTAATTAGAGTTCCGCTGCGTGAGTAGGAGTAATTAGTAACGGTTTAAGAGGTAATGACGAGATTAACGGTTGGGGTGTTACAACCACTGATAGAAACTCTGTTGATAATTACCAGCGCTGGTTGATAGATTCTGGTGCCAATGACCACTTAGTTGGTAACATTAACGTCCTAAGCAACAGAAGAAAACTATCTCACTCCCGTTGTGTCACCATGCCTAATGGCAATACCGAAACTATTGATACCATAGGGACTGTACATTTGACGGATAGTTTCAAAGTCAAGGACGTTTTATATGTGCCCAGTTTCAACCTTGCTCTTATCTCGGTGAGTAAGTTGGTTGAACAAACTGGTGTGGATGTTATTTTTGATCAAAGGTTCTGTTATATGCAGGAGCCTACCTGGACGAGTAGGATGCGCATAGGACATAAGAAAGATGGCCTTTATGTTTTGGATGTTCCTTCATTAAAGCGCACTGCTAATGGTTGTAATAACATACATGTTATTCCTCATAAACATGATACTGATAAAGTTTTGTTCTGGCACAAAAAGATGGGCCACCCCCCTCTGAATAAAATGCTTAGAATGGGTATAGTTAGCAGAAATGATATCCCTTTGGATTTTGCTTGTGATATCTGTTTTCGTGCTAAAGGACATCGCTCTCCTTTTTCTCATTCTGTTCACAAATCTGATGTATGTTTTGAGATTATACATCTCGATGTGTGGGGTCCTTGTTCGTATGTTAATCACGATGGTAGTAGGTATTTTTTGACAATCGTCGATGATGCTAGCAGAAGTACTTGGACCATTCTCATGAAACAAAAATCTGAAGCTGCTATACATATTCAAAATTTTATCCTCATGGCTGAAAGACAATTCAACAAATGTGTTAAAATAGTTCATTCTGACAATGCGTACGAATTAGGATCTTCCACGGTTTTAAAACAATTTTTTCAAAGCAAAGGGATCCTTCATCACACTACTTGCGTTCACACCCCGCAACAAAACGGTATAGTGGAACGCAAACATCGTTACTTATTGGAAACTGCCCGGGCCTTGTTTTTTCAGTCCGGATTAGACATGGACTATTGGGGAGAAAGTATTTTAATGGCCACCCATCTCATTAATCGTCTTCCTTCCTCCACACTAAATGGAATTTCTCCATATGAATTCTTTCATGGTGCTCCACCTGATTTCTCTACCTTTCACACATTTGGATGTCTTGCGTATCACACCGGTCCGCATCTCCCTCGAACAAAGTTTGATGATCGTGGATCGAAAGCTGTCTACTTAGGGCCTGGTTTGTCTAAAAAGGGACACAGATTATTGTTGCTCGACAAACGTAACATAATCACCAGTCGAGATGTAACTTTTTTTGATAATATTTTTCCTCTCGTAAATTCAGGACAAGATGATAATCTTTCTACTTTTCCTATTCCCCTCGATGATATCATCATCGAACCCTCCTCTGGTGCCTCTGTCCCGCAACCTGAACAGGTTGCTCAACAAAATGCAAATTTCTTTTCCAGTAGTGATAACATTGCAGACATTCAAGAAACCATTCAAGAAGAAGATCAAGCACCAAATGCCATGGACCAGAATAATCCCGTTTTACTTGACAAAAACGATGCTGACCAATCTGAATCTGCTGTCGAATCTTCAGATATATCAAGACCAGAAGATCAAGCAGACCAAGACTCTTCCAACCAAACTCATACTCATCCTCGACGTTCACTTCGTCAACGACAAGCTCCAGCCAAGCTACTTGATTACGAATGCAATCAAGTCTCTGCTGATTTTTTCTCTCAGATTCTGACCACACGCCTTGCCACACCTCGGTTACAATACATCTCGAACATACACTCTTTGACTGATCTAACTCCTTCCCGTACCACTTGTTGCCAAGTTTCCAGCCACAGTTCTGATGAACCCAAATCATACAAGGCGGCATGTCAACATCAGCAGTGGAAGGAAGCCATGGCAATCGAATTAAAAGCTCTTGAAGACAATGGTACATGGAGTCTTGTTAAACTTCCTAAAGGGAAGAAGTGTATCTCTTGTAGATGGGTCTACCGAATTAAATATAAAACCAATGGGATGTGGAAAGGTACAAGGCCCGGTTAGTTGTTCGAGGTTTCACTCAGAAATATGGAGTAGACTTTGATGAGACGTTTTCCCCAGTTGTCAAGATGACCACTGTTCGAGCCCTAGTCACCTTAGCCGTCAAACGACGATGGGTCATTCATCAGCTCGATGTCAACAACGCCTTCATCCATGGCGATCTTCACGAGGATATCTACATGCAACCCCCTGAAGGGCTAGAAATCGAAACAAAAGGACTGGTTTGCAAGCTTCAGAAATCATTATATGGTTTGAAACAAGCCTCCCGACAATGGTACTCCAAGCTTTCAACCACCCTCGTTCATCTTGGATTCACCATATCCGATAATGATCATTCCCTCTTCAAGTGGATCGAAGGAGACTCCATCCTTCTTCTAGGAGTCTATGTCGATGATATAATCTTGTGTGGAAACAATCAGTCCAAAATCCAAGATGTCAAAAACACTCTTCATCATCACTTCAAAATCAAAGACTTAGGAGCTATGAGTCGGTTTCTTGGGATGGAGTATCATCATACAACCAACGGTGTTGCAGTAACCCAACATAAATTCGCAACCGATCTCCTTCGTGATTATGACATTGAGTCCAAACACACTGTGGCCACTCCCCTAGCGCCAAATATCAAACTTCATCTCCATGACGGTCAGCCCCTCCCAAATGCTACTGATTACCGACGACTCATGGGGAAACTTAATTACCTCATCAACACCCGTCCTGATTTGAATTTCAGCGTTCAGCTCCTAAGTCAGTTCAATCATGAACCACATCAACACCATTGGGATGCCGCTATCCATCTTCTTCAATACATCAAAGGAACTCTCGGATATGGCATCTTTCTCAATAATTCTGATAATTTCTCTCTTACCGCATACTGTGACTCCGATTGGGCTTCTTGCCCGATTTCTCGCAGATCGGTTAGTGGATACTACATCCTTCTCGGCGGTGCTCCCATTTCATGGAAATCCAAGAAACAAACATGCGTATCTCTTTCTTCTGCCGAAGCAGAATATCGAGCCCTCCGTCGCGTCACCACTGAGTTAGCATGGCTTTCTCGCCTTCTCCACGAAATGGGTGTCTCGCATATCACACCTATCCCTCTTCGGTGTGACAACCTCTCCGCGGTCTTCATCGCCAAGAACCCCGTTCTTCATGAACGCACAAAGCACATAGAAATTGATGTTCATTACGTTCGTGACCAAATCAAAGCGGGCCTCATCAATGTCACTCACATCTCCAATCTTCATCAGAAAGCCGACATGTTGACCAAGACCCTCACCGGGAAAGAATATCGAAGTCAACTTGATTCCATGGGGATGATCAACACTCTAACAAATCGCTGAAATTGTCATTTCTCCGATTTGAGGGGGGGTGTTAGGATTACATATTATGATAGTTACATATTAGGATGGATTACATATTTACATATTAGGATATTATGTTAGTATTCTTTATTCCCCATATATTTTTCTTTCCTTTATATGTTAGGATAGTACCGTTTCTTCTTTCCTTTCTTGTACCTATATATATGCATCGTTGGTACTGTGAATACACACAACTTTGAAATACAGAACATCCTTTCTTCATCTCTCTCACTCTCGATCTCCCTAGCTCACTATCTTTTGCTCCAAAACTTCCGCTTTCAACAAAAGAATGGGCCTTAAAACAATATAGGGGGGTAATCAGGTAGCTTACATGTTGCTGGCTGAATCTACGGTCGGTCCCGCAATTTTCCTCATCAGCCACATGTGTTTGTGGCCTGTGGGGTCAGATTATCTATACATGGCGCGGGAGTGGTTGACGGAATAATCCCCCCCAGGCCTAGGCCCATCAGAGAAAGAACACTATGCCTCCGCCCGCCGCATGCATGCTAGCAACTTGAGGGAATTGTACCATCCGAATGTTTGGAATATGCTTTGCTTTCGTGTCATGTCATGATACCTTGGAGCGACACGATATATATATAAAAGGGGGATGTTGTTGGTGCTATTAACGTAGAAAAACGGACCCGGTGGCGTAATAATATCCAATTTGCAAACAGCCAGCCGCCAGGGGGGATACTCATACCAGCGGCAATGCTAGCTACTCTGTGGGAGGGAGTAGTAGATCAGTGTATACAATTATTGATCTTTTCCTTGATCCCGTTATTCTTTTTTATTGATGAAATTTTGTCTTTATTTTTCTCTCTTTCTGTTGTTCTTTGCTTGCTCAAAGTGCATGACAAATGCAATGGAATTCTTTGATGAATTGTGAGGAGGAGGAATTCAAACCTTCAAGCTCAGGTAGGAGAGCATGCGTTTACTCTCTTAATAATATACTCCCTTTACACAAAATATCTGTCGTTTTAAACAAAAAAAAAATCAGAAAACAATAAAATTAGTTTTGTCAGTTACAAAACTTTGCTACCCATAAATAAAATAGTTTTGAAAAGATAAGACATATAGTATAAAATTTAAGACATTATTTTAGTATTAATTTTCTTATCTATATACAAGTGGTAATGCATGGGTCATTTAATTTCTCAAGTCAGGTCCCATATTAATTAATTTTTGTTCACCATCAAAATTCAAATATCGGGCCCGTATTGTCTTGTCCACATACCTATTACTTTGGTGGGGATTATGGAGAATGATCTTGTAGAAGATTAGGAGTCGCACGCAACCTAGGAGAATAATTCCGTCCGAATATACCTTTTTGTTTCCGACTTGTTCACTGTCTTTTTTATCTTCACGTGGTGGGTTGTTCATCATATGGGAGAGGAGTGCATATCGTAGTAAGTCGGATGAAATTGAGAAAACCTGGCCCTTTCAAGCCAAGCAAATATTTTTTTTAAAAAATAATACAGTAGATAAAGGGGAATCATTAATTAATATTGATATCTGTACATTAGATAAAGCTATTTAAAAAGCAAATATTAACGGAAAAGCATATGTTTTCTAAAAAAAAATATTCTTAAAAACAAGTATGAAAACTTAAAACTGTAATCGCTCAGTTTCTGGATAAAACTAGAAACTAATTTTAACGGGAAAGATGCCGTCCATTTCTACATCTAGCTATGTATATGTAAGCGACGTCGAATTCAAATGGTCCATATTTTTCGTTATATGGCAGCAATGCAATATATTGTCGACCCAATCCAGGGCAGATGGCAAATACCAAATAGTGCCATATGTCGAAACACTTATAAATCCGAGAGCGAGGGACGACAAATGGAAACAAAATTTACGGATGATGCTTAATAAGAAAGCGATAGATTACATCTAGTGGCTACTTTTTTTTTATATATATAATTTGGGTTTTAAGTCATTTTATTGATATGCTCTTTGAAAGAGCTAGTTGGATGAGGTTAATGCGGGCCTCGTTAAAATCCCCCTTAAGCGAAACTCAATGGGAAAAAGAACTTAGAAGGGGAAAAAGAGTAAGGGGAAAAAGAGTACCTACCCTTCATCCTAGATTACAGCCCATACCTTAGTTAAGCCACACCATTACAACATATACTGGGAAGAACAATAGATTTAGCTTGCGCCAACATTGCAGTTTCCTTATGCGCACCCATTTAGCAGACTAGGGATGTTACTGGAGGCCATGAAGAGTTCAGCCGCAATCGGTATTTCAATCCATCAGGACTTTGTCCATCGCCATATCTCCATCTTGATCTTCCTAAGTAGATCTTCCTTACTCAGCTCGACTCCATTAAACACCCGTTCATTTCTGGCCCACCATATGTGCCAAGTGCCGTAGAAAAAACTTGACAACCATACCCGCTTAACTTTCTTTTTCCACCGTCTTGCACGCCAAACTTCATATACTTCTAATGGTGAGCCTTACGTCTGGACGGATGTGTTCCACCAAGTTTCTAACTGGGACCATATCCACTGCGGCTTCGTGCACTGGAAAATCACATGGGTAGTGGATTCAGTTACCTCATTACACAGCGGGCAGCTGCTCTGCCTTTCTTCAATGATTCCTTTCTCTAACAGCCTGTCTCTTGTATTTAATCTCCCAAAAACTAGAAACCAGACAAAAGTTTCGATTCTGGGTGCAACGTTACCACTCCACAAAACTTTCACAGCATCAGAGTTTACAACTGAATTGTTGTGTTGTTGCAGAAAATCAGTCAAGTCTTTTGTATTAAAATTACCGTCACCTCTACCTTGCCATATGATTTGATCCTCACCTACATTACCTGGGGAGTGCCCTGTCAGTGCGGCCATCAGTTGGCTTAACATTTCTACCTCGGTCGGGATCAGTGCTCTACACCAAAATAAATTCCATCTCCATGTGCAGCCATCCCAGAATCCCATCCCGGAATTATTCTCCTAGGTTGCGTGCGACTCCTAATCTTCTACAAGATCATTCTCCATAATCCCCACCAGGTAATAGGTATGTGGACAAGACAATACGGGCCCGATAATTGAATTTTATGGTGAACAAAAGTTAATTAATATGGGACCTGACTTGAGAAATTAAATGACCCATGCATTACCACTTGTATATAGATAAGAAAATCTTGATCCGGACAAATATTAATTAGTTGCATAACTATGGGAAAATCAACAAATTGCATTAATTGTATAATTTTCTTTCAAGCCATGTACGGACAAATTAAGCTAACGCACGTAACGCCAAAAGCAAGTTTTCTCTTTTATTCTAAGCATAATTCGCAAATGTGTCAATGTTAATTGAATATTAGGGGAAAGCAATAGCATCCCATCTGCTATGTATACATAAGCCGACGAAGAGCGAACTCATCATCGAGAGCCTCAGCAACCACGATCCTCACTTTTTGTCAAAAGGTGGAAGTTCTTGGCAAAGACAATTACATATGCTGATTCATTCAAGCTCCATATACGCGCGTTGAATTGCTGGTTCGGCCATCGCTTTAAGTTATCCTCCCTCCTATTCTAATTATAAGTCATTCTAGACTTTTTCACAATTTTTAAGAAAGAGTTTAAAAAGACTAGTATACCCTTACTTTTTATATTGGGAGAATAAAAAAGTAAGTATATTTTATTGGTAAGATAAAAAGTAGAGTGCAATGATAATGATAATTAAAAAGTAGAAAGGGTGTAGAAAGATAGATACAAAAGTCTAAAACGACTTATAATTTGAACATAATTCTAAAGCCTAAAACGACTTATATTTAGAATAGGAGGGGTTATTAATGTAGCACCTTGTCATTCTTTTAGTAGTCTATTTACTTCCACTCTTTGCTCCCTTCCATTTTTCTTACAGTATTAGCTTATGTTAAAGCTTATAAAACTTGTGATCACCTATCCATAAAAGAACTATAGTAATTTGTTTTAAAAAATTATTTCCGTTGAGTACATATCAAAGGGTCTTACCACTTATTCTCACTTGACTTCACGCCTCTTGGTGATGAAAAAAAAAACAATAGTTTGCTTATGCAAAATCATTAAAAACTGTCCAACTGGATAAGCCCCAGCGTCCGACCAGAACGTGACATCCACTGAAGTGAATGTCAATGAATCCACTTTTGTGTGCGATAGTGGTCATGGGTGAAGTCGAGGGCCATGGTCATGGACAAGAGCTATCAAGGGCGCAATCATGGGAATACAAATATTTGGATTAAACCAACATCTTTAAAGATAAAGGGAACATTTTCAAGAAGGATAATCCTCCAAGAAATTAAGTAAAAGAAAAATGTCATAATTGTGGTACACACTGACATTAGGCATGTGAATGTCACACAACACCACATCTTGTTAAGTTATACCAGGCCTCAATGAAAAAGAAAATGAAAATAAGGTGTTTCAAGATTTGAACCCTCAAAAGAGGAGGTTGAACCCTCGAAAGACGAGTCCAGTCTCTCGAAAAGAGGACAAATATGCCAAAATGACACAAAAGGAAAAGGAAAAGAAAAATGAGGAGTTTCAAGATTCGAACCCTCGAAAAAGAAGTTCAAACCCACAAAAGGGGGGAAGGAAGTTCAAGGAACTGCCACAATGATACAGACAGAAAATGAGGATACTTTGTCGAAATATGAAATAAGGATATGGATGTGGTGAGTGATAATTAGGAGATATCAATAAATTATGTCAGTACCGGAACTAGATGTTACAGACACAAAGTAGTCATCGATGACATTTTTGCATACTCGGTAGCCAGGAAAATTGTGGATGTTGATGTCTTAGAGCCTTAATCCATTGAAGAGTGTAAGCAAAGAATGATCGGGAAAGCTGGAAAAATATATTAAGGCAGAGTTATTTCATTAAATAAAAGATAAGTGTTTGGACCGATTGTTTCAATCCTAAAGATGCTAAAGCAATTGGCTACAATTGAGTGTTTTTTAGGAAAATAAATGAACAAAATAAGAGTGTGAGATATAAAGCCAGATTGGTGGCAAAAGTTTTACCCATAAACCGGAAATAGATTATACAGAAATGTATTATATCGTTAGGGATGCTATTACTTTGAGGTTTCTCGTTGGTTTAGCAGTTAATGCACAACTCCACATGAAACTTGTGGATGTTGTAACTGCTTAGCTATATGGGTATTTGGATACAAATATATATATTATATATATATATATATATATGAAAGATCAGAAGGGTACAAAATGCCCAAATCATTTAAAGAAGGGGCTCATCAGATGTACTCCATCAAGCTATAAAAGTCATTATACGGGCTTATGTAATCAAGTCAAATGTGGTACAATCATCTAAATGAATATTTGCTAAAGAAGGGTTTTGAAAACAACCTCGTAAGCCCTTTTGTGTATTCAC
The DNA here is from genome assembly GCA_023374045.1 of Limonium bicolor. Classification (NCBI taxonomy): domain Eukaryota; kingdom Viridiplantae; phylum Streptophyta; class Magnoliopsida; order Caryophyllales; family Plumbaginaceae; genus Limonium; species Limonium bicolor. The sequence continues at coordinate 339,862,713 of CM041776.1, read as the reverse complement.
CAAAAGGAAAGATTCTTGTAATTGTTGCCGTATATGTAGATGTTTAAATATCATCGATACTTTATAAGAAATTCAAGAAGCACCTGATTATTTGAAAAATGACTTTGAAATGAAAGATTTTGTGTCACAAAGTATTATGTAGACAAAAATTTGAAACGTTTCTATATGGACAAACCTTATCCACTTAGTTCACTCATAGTAGTGGCGATGTGGATAAATACTGATTCCCCCCCCCCCCCCAACCTGATGAACAATTATTGGGCCTTGAGGTGCCATACCTTAGTTTTTTTTATAATTAGGACTCAAAGCCTGTTATAATAAAGTGAATCTGGATAACCAGGATGATGGGCAAAGATGGGCCTCGTTAAAACTCCTAAAAGTAAAACCCAGTGGGAAAAAACTCAGAGGGGAAAAAGAGTACCCGCCACATCAAAATACAAACCTAAATATCAATCTACCAATAGAGGAACAGTAGCAACCAAACCCCAGAAAAGGTGATTCAACAGCGGTACACACACTACACTACACTAACTAACAACACCTACAATAATCCTTCAAGGAAGAAAGACCTATACATGAGTTACACGGAGAGGAAGATCCTTCCACCATGACTTCGTCCACCTCCACACGCCATGAACAGCCACACGGTCAACCTCGCAACCTTCCCCTCGAAAAACCACATTATTCCGCTGCAACCAAATGAAGTAAACCCCATAACAAAAAGTAGACTTCCAAACACGACAAGGCTTAGCAGCAAGACGAACAGAGAACCAGTCCACATAAATATCCGCTATACTATCCTGAAAAGCAAACGGCACATTCCACCACTGTAATATAATCTCCCAAACCTGAGTAATTTTCGGACACTGAAACAGCACATGCTCAATCTTCTCCATTACCCTCTTACACCAAGGGCACAAGCTACCACCAAGGGGGATGATGTCCCACTCAAACAGTATCTCTCTGGTCAACAACCGCCTAATAATAGCAAACCATAACGTCACCTCCACCCGGGGCTCACATAAACCCTTCCATAACAAACGGAGATCAACTTCCTCCAAACTCCCATGCGCATCTAGCACAACAAAAGGGGAAGAAGCAATATCACTAGAAATCGATTTCCTACCACCATTAACCCAGGATACTGAGTCCTGACCATGCAGGCACACTGGAACTGGCGACAAAGAAGCATATAACTGTTCGACCAACTCCAACTCGTACTGGAACATACCACGTCTCCACACAAGGTGCCACTGCCAACCACCATCTGACTCCCATATACCCATCTGCGCCACTGTGTTATCTTGCTAGGAGCTCAACTGAAACATCCGGGGAAAGGAAGACTTAAGAACACCCGCTTGACTCCATCTATCATACCAAAAAAGCACATCCTGCCCATTCCCCAAAGATATTTTAACTTTTGAATCAAGTAGGGACTGAAGCGGACTATACTGCGTGGTTGCCTGATGAATCAAATACTAAATTCCTTTACTCACTGTTAAGTTCTCCTGAAGTTCACCCGTATGGGTACCATTTTGCATGCTATATATTGACTACACAACTCTTCTCCAGAGAGAGTTTTTTTTCTGAGCAAATTTATATCTCCACTTGGCCAAGAATGCAAGATTATTCAATTGTAAATCAGTAAAACCAAGGCCACCAACATCTTTAGGTCGGGCCATTCTACTCTATGAAATTGTGGTTAAGAAATTACTAGAATTCTTACCCCAGAAGAACTGCCGTTGTAGAGAAATTAACTGCTTTCATACCTTCACCGGAATCACAAACAGACTGGCATAATATAATGGGATAGATTCAAGTACCGACTTGATTAGGAGTGCTCTACCTGCTTTGGGGAGGTTGGTAACTTTCCATGTAGCCAGCTTGCTTTTAACCCGTTGGATTACCGGCGCCCAGGTCTCAACTTTCCTAGGATTAGAACCCAGCGGGCACCCCAAGTATGTAGACAGTAACTCTCCTAAATTGCATCCAAAGATATTTTGAATCATCTGAGTCTCAGCGACACTAGCATTGATAGATAAGGCCATTGATTTGTCCAAGTTGATTCACAGCCCACTCATCTCCGTAAATATAATGAGGATCTTATGAAGATGGATAAGTTCCTCTTTATTGACTTCGCTAAATAACATAACATCATCTGCAAATTGTAAGTGTGTTACCTTCACATGTCGATCACCTACACTTAACCCTGTAAACATATGCTGATTCACTGCTCCCTGGATTAACCAGCTCAAAGCTTCCACCACAATAATGAATAATGATGGTGATAGCGGATCACCATGCCTCAAGCCCCGAGAAGAAGCAAAAGGCTTTGTAGGAGAGCCATTCACTAGGATCAAAATCCTAGAGGTTGTGACACATTCCATAATCCAATTCCTCCATATATGACCAAACCTCATATGAGTAAGCATTTTTCCAAGAAATTCCCATGATACGGAGTCATAGGCTTTCCTCAAATCAATCTTTAACAACAACCCTTTTCTCTTACTTTTCTTCAACCATGATAGAAGATGCTCAATCTAATTCATAAACTAGCTAGTAGGTAGAATATGAGGTGGACAACAAAAGAAAGGAATTTGTGCTTTTAAAAAGTTGTAATGGCACAAGTGGTGGCTACTTGATTGCCTTGCTGCTACTTTCTCTTCTTATATTTATGTAATGGTCATGATCTATGTCTGCTAATGGAGGTTACCTAACATGTAAGGGGTCCAAAGGTGCTAAAGGAAGAAATTAAATAAGCTAAAGCCTTGATGTGTTGGAAAGTAGTGCTGGAATGGTGGGAGAGGTGGGTATGGACGAATTTTGTATGCCATTTACCTCTTATTTTTTTACTTTTTCAACACATGTAACTTGGTAGATTGATGTGGTAACTAAGGTAGGTAATTACCATGAAGAGATAATGGGTAAAAACTACAAATTGGAATCATATAAAACTACCTTTCTTAGGTAACTTTCTTCGGTAAATTTCCTAGTTACCTTGCCAAGAGATTTCACCTTCTATACTACTACCATCTCATGGGTAATATTTAGGACTTATAATAGCCTTAAATCTATAATACAATCTAGCTTAATTCACCTTAAAGAGTGCTTTAAGGGGTTAATAAGTTAATACCTCTTTTTAGTGTCTAAAATGACCGAGGTAAAAAAAACCGGATTTTTACTGAGGTAAGTTCTTGGCCAAAACTTGAGCTTTTGTGAAGGCTATAATTCTAAGGAGTGAATATCTATTTACTAGACCATTAATGCCTAGTAAAAGTCAAGGTTATACTAAGGTAAAAATTCCAAGGAATGATTAACTTTTTACTAAGCCGTTAACGCCTAGTAAAATCTCCTCGTAAAAACTTTCGTAACTTTGGGGTATTTCATTCACCCCCCCTTAAAAACAAACTTTGCCCTCGAAGTTTATTATCTCTATAAATTTCTACCGAAGCTATCAGTAGCTTAATCCATTCTCAAATCTCAACTTCATTCATAGCAAAATAATTTCCTGATAATAAGCATGTAATACCTGTACTAAGTGATAGTCACGAAGGAAAGGTCAGTGGACTCACCCTCCCTTAAATTTTAAGTTACGACCCCGTGACTTCGCTACAAAACTTAAGGCTCACCAAAAAGTGTGGGGTATCTCTTCCTCATTGAGTCTTCCGTTTCCCAAGTAGCTTCTTCTACCTTGTTGTTCCTCCAAAGCACTTTTACCATCTTGATGGATTTTGTTCTGGTTTCTCTGACTTTGGAGTCTAATATCTCGATTGGAACCTCCTCGTATGTCAGAGATGGGTCCATTTGCACTACCTCTGGTTGAATGACGTGCGAAGGATCATGGACGTACTTCTTCAGTTGAGATACGTGAAAAACATTATGTACCTTGTCCAATTCCATAGGTAATGCTAAACGATATGCCAAGGAACCAACTTTTCCATAATGTCGTAAGGTCCAATGAATTTTGGGCTAAGTTTCCCTTTCCTCCCGAACCTCATTACTCCTCTATTTGGTGATACTTTCAGAAATACCTTTTCACCAACTTCAAACTCTAAAGATTTCCTCTTTAAGTCGGCATAGGACTTTTGTCGATCCTGAGCTGCTTTCATCCTCTGCTGAATCAGTCGAACTTGGCTGACCATTTCTTCAATCATATTCGGGCCTAATGTTACTGTTTCTGAGATGTCGTTCCAACACAATGGTGTCCTACACTTCCTTCCGTACAGTGCTTCATACGGTGCCATCCCTATACTGCGGTGATAGCTGTTGTTGTAAGAGAATTCAATCAGGTGTGTAGGTGGTCAATCCATGCTCCCTGATAGTCCATCATGCAGGATCTTAACATGTCTTCTAACGTCTGAATGGTTCTTTCAGTATGTCCGTCTGTCGCTGGGTAGAATGCAGTACTTAGTTTCAGCTTTGATCCCATTGCTTTCTGGAAACTCTGCCAAAATCTACTAAGGAATCTCGAGTCTCTGTCGGATACGATGCTAGAAGGCACTCCATGATATCTGACGATCTCCTTGATGTAGGCATCAACTAGCTTCTCCATTGTCCAAGTGTCTTTCATTGGAATGAATCTGGAGGTCTTAGTCAAACGGTCGACCACAACCCAGATCTGGTTCATTCCCGACCTTGTCAGTGGTAGTCCTACTATGAAGTCCATGGATATTAATCCCATTTCCAAGTCGGAACTTCTAGTGGTTGTACTAGCCCTCCTGGTCGACTGTGCTCAAATTTCACCTTTTGGCAAGTGAGACATCATGCCACAAATTCAGCTATTTCTCTTTTCATCCCTGGCCACCAAAAATGTTGTTTTAGGTCTTTGTACAGTTTATTTCCTCCTGGATGTACTGAATAAGGGGTTTGATGTGCCTCCCTCATCAGCATGGTTTTGATATCGTCATAACTCTTAGGAATTCACCACCGTCCCTTGAATCTCAAACTTCCATCCTCGTGTAGCTTGAAGTCTGGAGTGTCTCCTGCTGCCATTTTCTTCTTTATATGATCGAGCTTCTCATCGCCTACTTGCTTCACTCGGATTTCTTTGAACAAGTCTGGCGAGACAGTCATCTGGTATAACCCATTTGTTTGATTTGTCCTTCTATCAATCATTTCAATGTTCAGCTTCCGAAAGTCTCTGCATAAGTCATCTGGAAGGATCCACATAGCCTGAGTTGTATGACTTCTCTTTCGACTCAATGCATCTGCCATGAGGTTAGCTTTTCCTTCGTAGTACTGGATCTCCAGGTCGTAGTCCTTGACAAACTCTAACCACCTTCTTTGCCTCATATTCAGCTCCTTCTGAGTGAATATGTACCTTAAGCTCTTGTGATTCGTGAGTATCTTGCAGGTGACTCCGTACAAGTAGTGCCTCCAAATTTTCAAGGCAAAAACTACTGCTGCTAGTTCCAGGTCGTGCGTTGGGTAGTTTTTCTCGTGCGTCTTTAATTGTCTTGAAGCATAGGCTATCACCCTTTTATTCTGCATCGAGCATGCCTAACTCCTTTATGCATCGGATCTGATGATATGGCTTCAGCTTTTGCCACTCATCGTATTCGGATTGGGTAAGGTGGGGAAGGATGATGGTGGGCTGTTGTCCTTGATTAGATGGCCTATTGATGTTACAAACTGTAGCTGGTAAAGATGTCATATCTGCTTCCTGGTTAGACTCTATCACCGTGGTGGTTGTGTTTTGTTGAGATCGTTTCTGCCTTAAAGTGCGCAGAAAAGTTCTCTCGATCTCAGGGATGTAGCTAATCGTATGATTATTAATATTGACCGGAAGGCTGTGTGACCTGGTAATAGGCATTCACCACTCAAAACAGCAAAAGAAACTGGGAATTTGAAACAGCTCAACAGTTAATGAAATCTCTTTTTTTAGATTTTTAGATTTATTTTTTTCTTTTTATTTTTTTAACAAATTAAATAAACCAAAATTGAATAAACTTAAAAGAAATAAAAATAAATGCAGTTAAGAAAATAAAATAATAAAATAAAATAAAGAAAAAAAGAGCATAATTAAATTGCTGGAATTTAAATGACAAGGGAATTTAAATGACAGTAATTTAAATGACTAGAAAATAAAGAACTGGAATTAAATTGACTGGAATTTAAATGACAAAATTTAAATGACAGAAATTAAATTACTGAAATTTAAAGGACAATGGAAACTTAAATAACTGGAAAATAAATGACAGGAATTTTAAATGACTGGGAAAATAAATGACTGTAATTAATACGATATTTAAATTGCTGGAATTTAAATGACAAAAATTAGTAGAAATAAAATAAACAAACAACAAAATAGTATAAACAAAATATTATAATATAGCAAGTGAATTAACCGGGGCTTAGGGACTAGAATAAATCAAGTCCCCGGCAACAGCGCCATTTTGCAGACAGTATAATGTGAGTGGTTGGAACTGACGTATTTAAAATAATTGAAAAAGAAATTAAAACTCAAAATATCTGTCGGGCTGCAAACAAAATCCCGGTCGCAGTAGTATAGTACAGTGGAAACGACCGGATATCGAACCGTGGGACTAAAGGGAATTATCTAATTCCTAAGCTGTGTCACAAAAGGGGGGATTAATTGACTTGTTTTTATAAATAAAAAGGAAAGATAAAATTAACTGAGTGAAAGATAAATTAAACGGGACTCTGGGTTCAGGTTTATATAGTATGCTCTTTTATGCTATGTCTACCGGTTTTATTGTGATAGTTTGGCAAAATTCCTGTTATTATCTTAAGGACTAAATCATAGACTCAAAAGAACTCGTTTACCAGAACATGTTCGGTCTAATCAGATTCGAGCAAAACACATGTAAACAGATTAAGTATGAGAATTATATTTGCGTCTGAAAATACTAACTTATTAAATCATAATAAGCTTTCTACAGATTTATGACTTAATTAACCTGTCTATTTATCACGGTTCTGATCAAAATAGATTTAGTAAAGCATTTTAATAAATTCATGAAATTTATTAAAAAGGCGAGAGATAAGCTTTAATCGTAAAAACTGTATTTAATTAAACCGGTAAAAACATAATTACATAATTAAACAGCATATAAATTATGGGTGAATATCCTCTTTAGCCGACATATTAACTGGTAATATGTTGGTTAGAGGTTGGACAGAATAACAACGTAGTGGTCTTTGTGGATGATAATGGGGTGAAATGGATGTCTAATATCTAGGTGAATGGAGTGTGGAAAATGGAGGAAGAATTTGATATGTAATTTGGTAGTGAATGGTGTGTATTTTAATGGATGGTTGTAGGTGTATTTATAGTGATATTGGGGTAAAAGGAAGGAAAGTCGGTGGAAGAGGGTGTGAAAGGATAAAATAATTTTATCCTTTCATACCATGTCGATTGGCTCATGTACGCTGAATTTACCGACATGTCCGAACCAGCGTCCGGACCTGCAGGTTCGGACATGTCGACGCTGTGCGGAGGATGCTTCCACGTGTTGCGTCCGGACGAGAATTGTTTTGCCTCTAAAATCTTCGTTTGAGCTCCGATTTGATCCCCGTTTGTTGCGTTACGAAGCTTGTGAAGTGTACTATGTGATTCCAAGACCTTTTTCTACATTTCATACATAAAATATATCAGTTCATATCAAAACATAAATCCAAGAAAATTCACAGAGCAAGTGGGAAACATTGCCTAAAGTGTTGCAAGTTATAAGGTATTTAAACCCTAAAAGTCTATATGTTTCATACTTATCAATTAGCAATAAGTGGGCCGTCAAGAATGTTCCTTCCTTTCACAAATCCCGACTGAGTTTCTCCTTTAAGCTCCGGTAAGAGATGACTGAGACGGTTACTTAACAGTTTTGCAATGACTTTGTAGAGGCAGCCCACCATACTTATTGGCCGGTAATCCTCCAGCTTGGCAGCCTCAGGTTTCTTTGGGATCAAGGAGATCCACGTGGTGTTCGTACCCCTTTCAAGTTGAGAAGTGCAGAAGAATTGTCTCACATCAATACAAAATTCTACACCAATGACCTGTGCTAAACAAGAAATTGTAGGAAAACTATATACATAAAAAGAATAAAATAATAACTAAACCTACAACTCTACTACGGGTAGCAAAATAAAACCCGGTCGGAGTATAGTGTAAATATATTACGACCGAGAGTATCGAACCCAAGGGACTTATAGAAAATTAGTCCTAATCCGGTAATACCTATTCTAAGACAAGGGGGAAAATTGAAATGTTTTCTAATCCTAATCAAAACTAACTAAACTAAGTGGTAATTACAATGAAATTATCCTTGATCCAGGGTGTGAAACCATCCAAGCATCAATATGAACTCTAAACATAAACACAAGCCTTCGAATTAACCAACAACTGAACACGCCGGGTGTCCTGCCGGATACCACTTGCACGGCATATTCAAAGACATTGAATATGCCGGACATTGGCCACCCGGCAGTGCATCCGGCATAGTCATAATGCATTCTTTCTCCAGTTTCCGAGTAGAAAACAGAAGACTCATCCCTATTAACAAATCGAGCATATATCATGCCACGAAATGAACAAGGAAATGGGGGAAAATGGATTAATTCTCACTCTCACTACTAACCCTTAATTCATAAGAAGAGGGTAGAAAGACCATTAAGAGAGTCTAACCTATCTTACTTGGGACTTGTCTTCCACAAGTAAGAATTGCATGAAGAGAAAAAGAGATCAACCTATTCTCTTTCAATAAGAACCTTACTCTTAATAAACTTGAAAATTATATTAAAGAAATCATATTGTTTTACAAAGAGAGTTTCATCCCAACCAAGAACAGAAGGAACTACTACTCAATCACCCATGAATTGAAGAAGGAAATACAAGAAGAAGGGAGAGTTTTGACATAGCCTTCACCCTCTAAATCTTCCTCCAAATCTTCTTCTTTTTCTCTTGAATGGTTGTGTAGCAGTTCTTCAGTCGAAAATACGTCTATTCTGTGGAGTAAGTGTGTGGAATTATGGTGGAAATGAACACCCAAAATGTTCTGCCTCTTGCGCCTTTTATAGACAAAAGTTCTTCGGCTGCCGGGTCTCATGCCGGGTCTAAGTCATCCGGCATCGGGATTAAACACGTGCTATTTCCGTAACGGTCGAAACCGCCCTGGCGCGAAAAGTCACTTATGCCGGACATATTCCATCCGGCATCATACCCGACATCTAATGTTTGGATAACGGTAAATAACCGACATCTATTGGTAGACAGGCGCGTCTTTTGCTTATGCCGGATACAACATACCCGGCACCATGTCCGGCGACGTCCCATTTCTGCTGTGTACTTGTGCCGTGCATGAGAGATCCGGCTTAATATCCGGCAAGGTTCGGTTTTTGATGAAAAACTTGCTCCTTGCATGAAAAACACCAAGAGCATTAGTCTGAACATATAAATTGACTTCTTATATAAATTAATGCAAATACTAACTATTCTAACCTTATTTTAACTAATAATACTACAAATCTAGCTTATAAAATATGATAAGTCTACGGCTTATCAAGGCCCTACACTTACCTTTTGCTAGTCCTCGAGCAAAACAAGATTAGAAAGGAGTAATTACTTATGCACAAAACAGATAAACTCTAGGATGAAATGTAGATAAATATTTCCAACTATATGACTCTAATTCATAAGTATCACTTATCTACCTTATTCTATCGAAACATACTAATGGGTATAAAACAAGGAATTTCAAAACCGATCAAAAACTTTTGGGCTATTCTGCATAAGGGATTTGTAATCTCTCCTTCTTCCGGTTTCCATCATTCAGCTCTATTTTTCAAGAGTTTCTGAATGTGGCCAAGACTCTCATCAATGGTTTTATGAATCAGCCCTATTTTGCAAGAGTTTCTGAATCAACCATGATTTTTTTGCATTGAAGAACGGGGAATTTAGGAGAAAAATAAAAGGAAAAACTCTCTTTTCTTGCTTTTATTCAGAGGCACTTTTGCAACCTCTAGGAATATAATGCTTTTCCTTTGGAAGAAGATTTTTTTTTCTTTCTTTTTTTTCTTTTTCTTCTTCTTTTGCACAAAAACCCTTTAACATTTTTACCCAAAAGATTTTTCACAATTTGAAAGAAAAGAAATAAATACCCAGAAGTATAATAAGGAAAGAATTAGGAGAAAGATCATGTACTCATGTTAATAAAGAGAATCAAAAAGTTAAAAACAGGAATCTATAAGTCATTAGAGAGCTTACCTCTTGAGAGAACAAGCTTTTAGTCATTCCTAATCTATCTAATCAAAAACATGCAAAAAGTTTAGTAAAACATTGAATAAAACGCAAAACTTATGCATATTATAAAAAACTTATTTTTTAAGGGGGGTCCCTGCCCTACACTTGGCAGGAACACTGTCCCCAGTGTTCGAAAGAAAACGAATAAGTAAAACTCTTTTTTTTTTAATAAAACTTGAAACAACCATAATGAAAGCAATTTAAAAACAATAACATAAAATTAAAGGAAAAAATTAAATTGAGAAGAAAGGCTCCCCTGGTTGATTAGTGAAGGCGTGAGGAGGAACCGCCCTACACTTAGCCTTTTAGGCTATTTGGCATCATTTGAGATCCTTGGCAGGATAGTGACCGAATTCGCATGCTCCCGTGGATTTTTTTGCGTTTGGGGCGGGAGTTGACCTTGCTGTCTTGGTTGCGTCAGAAGTTGCTGTAATTGCAACTGCAACGATTTGTGCTCCTTGCGAATGGTCGAGATCTCGTTGTGAGTATCCTGGGTCTTGTTCATCAGGGCTGACATCATGTCACGAAGTTCAGCCATTTCAGCCTCTGATGATGATGCAGGATGGGATGGTCTGAATTGTCTTGGACCTCCCTGGTAGCCGGCTTGACTCTGAAAGTGTTGAGGGGGTTGGTTCCCCTGTTGCCATGGCTGTCGATACCCTTGGTTACTCGCATAATTGACTTCCTCAACATTCTGAAAGTTGGGCATGTCAGGGCTTGGAGCGTGTGGTCGTGCACTAACCACGTTCGCCTGTTGAGGAAGTTGATTCATCGCTATTTGCTCCACCACTTTCTGTAGAGCGCTAACCTTCGTGGACGTTTGAGCATTGCTCTCCAACAACTGCTCATGACTTTGCAATAATTTGGCCAATTTGGAGTCACCCTCATCCACCTGATATAGACCAGCGGTACTGCCCCTTGTTCCACCGGTGGCCCATTCCCTAATCTCTTCGCAAAGAGATTCAACCCCACTAAGGAATTGATCTCCAGGCTTCTTTAATATATCTGCACCAAGGGAGGATAAGATCATCGTCTTGCTTTGATTGACCAATCCTTTGTAAAACAACTGAGATAGTTGCTCCTTGGTGAGGCCGTGGTGTGGACATGTGCGAAGCAACCCTTTGAATCTGTCCCAAGTCTCACAGATGTTCTCCGAGCTAGGTTGTCTGAAGTTGTAAATGTCGGCGATCATCTCCAGGGTGCGACTAGGGGGCATGAATTTGTCATAAAATTTGGTTGCCATGTCCTCCCATGTGGTGATGGTACTGGGGGTTAGACTGTGGTACCACTTGCTGGCGTTCCCCGTAAGGCTATGGGGGAAGAGAGCAAGTCTGGCGTATTGGAGGACATTATTTGTGGAGGTTAGGCTTTTGTGTGTTGCAAGAATTTGGTGATGTGGAGCAAGGCATCGTCCGGGTTTGTACCATCGAACATACCCAATTCCTTTATGCATCGTATTTGATGATATGGCTTAAGTTTTTGCCATTCATCGTATTCGTTTTGTGGAAGGAGAGGGAGGTCGATTGCGGGCTTTTGGCCTTGGTTAGAAGGCCGGTTTATATTTCGGACGGTAGGTGCTGCCATTGGTGTAGGATCTGCTTCTTGTAGGGTTTGTTGTTGCCTTAAAGTTTGAAGCAGGGTTCTCTCGATCTCCGGATCAAAGTTGGCTAATTTTAGGAGTACTTGTTGACCGAAGAAGCATTCACTTTTAAATATATGAGGAGCAAGACATAACGTTATATTTAATAAAAAAAATAATATAATGACGTAATTAGATTATGAAAATACAGAAGAAATAATTTTTTTTTTGGTTATGCCGGACGTCGTGCCGGGTGCGTTTTACCCGGCAGTGGACTTCCTCCACTAATGCCGGGTGTATACAAACCGGCATGTTGCCCGGCGTGACCAAAAATCGAACATAACTTAATTAAAAGACATGAAAGGTAAAGGATAATCAAAATAAATGTAAGAGTAAATAAGAGATTGTAGGAGATTACTCCTAATTGTCCCTACAATTTGCGACAAAAATATTGAGAGAAATTGAGCATGCCGGGTGACATGCCGGATCAAAAACCGTCCGGCATAGGACTTCCTCCGAAATGCCGGATATAGAAAACCCGGCACAATACACGGCAAGTTCAAACTCGAAATTTAAATTAAAGAATCATAGTATAAGGACTCTTAGGAGAGAGAAATAACGAATGGGAGTAAGCAAGAACAAATTTAAATTGCCAAGAACTCAATACTGTAAGAATTTTGAAAAACTTTGAACACGGACGCAATGCCGGGTAAAACGTATCCGGCATCAGACTTCCTCCGAGTTTGCCGGGTGACAGACGCCCGGCACCCCGCACGGCACATTCAAGTCTGCAAAACTAAGGGTGAAAATAAATTAAAGAATCAAAGAATCAAAGAATCAAACAAATAAAGAATAGGGCGTTTTACCGAATTTAAGGACTTGGACTAATTCCAAGTCCCCGGCAACGGCGCCAATTTGCTAACGAAAATTGTAGGAAAACTATATACATAAAAAGAAAAAATAATAACTAAACCTACAACTCTACTACGGGTAGCAAAATAAAACCCGGTCGGAGTATAGTGTAAATATATTACGACCGAGAGTATCGAACCCAAGGGACTTATAGAAAATTAGTCCTAATCCGGTAATACCTATTCTAAGACAAGGGGGAAATTGAAATGTTTTCTAATCCTAATCAAAACTAACTAAACTAAGTGGTAATTACAATGAAATTATCCTTGATCCAGGGTGTGAAACCATCAAGCATCAATATGAACTCTAAACATAAACACAAGCCTTCGAATTAACCAACAACTGAACACGCCGGGTGTCCTGCCGGATACCACTTGCACGGCATATTCAAAGACATTGAATATGCCGGACATTGGCCACCCGGCAGTGCATCCGGCATAGTCATAATGCATATTCTTTCTCCAGTTTCCGAGTAGAAAACAGAAGACTCATCCCTATTAACAAATCGAGCATATATCATGCCACGAAATGAACAAGGAAATGGGGGAAAATGGATTAATTCTCACTCTCACTACTAACCCTTAATTCATAAGAAGAGAGTAGAAGACCATTAAGAGAGTCTAACCTATCTTACTTGGGACTTGTCTTCCACAAGTAAGAATTGCATGAAGAGAAAAAGAGATCAACCTATTCTCTTTCAATAAGAACCTTACTCTTAATAAACTTGAAAATTATATTAAAGAAATCATATTGTTTACAAGAGAGTTTCATCCCAACCAAGAACAGAAGGAACTACTACTCAATCACCCATGAATTGAAGAAGGAAATACAAGAAGAAGGGAGAGTTTTGACATAGCCTTCACCCTCTAAATCTTCTCCAAATCTTCTTCTTTTCTCTTGAATGGTTGTGTAGCAGTTCTTCAGTCGAAAATACGTCTATTCTGTGGAGTAAGTGTGTGGAATATGGTGGAAATGAACACCCAAAATGTTCAGCCTCTTGCGCTTTTATAGACAAAAGTTCTTCGGCTGCCGGGTCTCATGCCGGGTCTAAGTCATCCGGCATCGGGATTAAACACGTGCTATTTCCGTAACGGTCGAAACCGCCCTGGCGCGAAAAGTCACTTATGCCGGACATATTCCATCCGGCATCATACCCGGCATCTAATGTTTGGATAACGGTAAATAACCGACATCTATTGGTAGACAGGCGCGTCTTTTGCTTATGCCGGATATAACATACCCGGCACCATGTCCGGCGACGTCCCATTTCTGCTGTGTACTTGTGCCGTGCATGAGAGATCCGGCTTCATATCCGGCAAGGTCGGTTTTTGATGAAAAACTTGCTCCTTGCATGAAAAACACCAAGAGCATTAGTCTGAACATATAAATTGACTTCTTATATAAATTAATGCAAATACTAACTATTCTAACCTTATTTTAACTAATAATACTACAAATCTAGCTTATAAAATATGATAAGTCTACGGCTTATCAAGGCCCTACACTTACCTTTTGCTAGTCCTCGAGCAAAACAAGATTAGAAGGAAATTACTTATGCACAAAACAGATAAACTCTAGGATGAAATGTAGATAAATATTTCCAACTATATGACTCTAATTCATAAGTATCACTTACTACCTTATTCTATCGAAACATACTAATGGGTATAAAACAAGGAATTTCAAAACCGATCAAAAACTTTTGGGCTATTCTGCATAAGGGATTTGTAATCTCTCCTTCTTCCGGTTTCCATCATTCAGCTCTATTTTTCAAGAGTTTCTGAATGTGGCCAAGACTCTCATCAATGGTTTTATGAATCAGCCCTATTTTGCAAGAGTTTCTGAATCAACCATGATTTTTTTGCATTGAAGAACGGGGAATTTAGGAGAAAAATAAAAGGAAAAACTCTCTTTTCTTGCTTTTATTTAGAGGCACTTTTGCAACCTCTAGGAATATAATGCTTTTCCTTTGGAAGAAGATTTTTTTTTCTTTCTTTTTTTTCTTTTTCTTCTTCTTTTGCACAAAAACCCTATTTAACATTTTTACCCAAAAGATTTTTCACAATTTGAAAAGAAAAGAAATAAATACCCAGAAGTATAATAAGGAAAGAATTAGGAGAAAGATCATGTACTCATGTTAATAAAGAGAATCAAAAAGTTAAAAAAACAGGAATCTATAAGTCATTAGAGAGCTTACCTCTTGAGAGAACAAGCTTTTAGTCATTCCTAATCTCATCTTAATCAAAAACATGCAAAAAGTTTAGTAAAACATTGAATAAAACGCAAAACTTATGCATATTATAAGAAAAACTTATTTTTTAAGGGGGGTCCCTGCCCTACACTTGGCAGGAACACTGTCCCCAGTGTTCGAAAGAAAACGAATAAGTAAAACTCTTTTTTTTTAATAAAACTTGAAACAACCATAATGAAAGCAATTTAAAAACAATAACATAAAATTAAAGGAGAAAAATTAAATTGGAAGAAAGGCTCCCCTGGTTGATTAGTGAAGGCGTGAGGAGGAACCGCCCTACACTTAGCCTTTTAGGCTATTTGGCATCATTTGAGATCCTTGGCAGGATAGTGACCGAATTCGCATGCTCCCGTGGATTTTTTTTGCGTTTGGGACGGGAGTTGACCTTGCTGTCTTGGTTGCGTCAGAAGTTGTTGTAATTGCAACTGCAACGATTTGTGCTCCTTGCGAATGGTCGAGATCTCGTTGTGAGTATCCTGGGTCTTGTTCATCAGGGCTGACATCATGTCACGAAGTTCAGCCATTTCAGCCTCTGATGATGATGCAGGATGGGATGGTCTGAATTGTCTTGGACCTCCCTGGTAGCCGGCTTGACTCTGAAAGTGTTGAGGGGGTTGGTTCCCCTGTTGCCATGGCTGCCGATACCCTTGGTTACTCACATAATTGACTTCCTCAACATTCTGAAAGTTGGGCATGTCAGGGCTTGGAGCGTGTGGTCGTGCACTAACCACGTTCGCCTGTTGAGGAAGTTGATTCATCGCTATTTGCTCCACCACTTTCTGTAGAGCGCTAACCTTCGTGGACGTTTGAGCATTGCTCTCCAACAACTGCTCATGACTTTGCAATAATTTGGCCAATTTGGCGTCACCCTCATCCACCTGATATAGACCAGCGGTACTGCCCCTTGTTCCACCGGTGGCCCATTCCCTAATCTCTTCGCAAAGAGATTCAACCCCACTAAGGAATTGATCTCCAGGCTTCTTTAATATATCTGCACCAAGGGAGGATAAGATCATCGTCTTGCTTAGATTGACCAATCCTTTGTAAAACAACTGAGATAGTTGCTCCTTGGTGAGGCCGTGGTGTGGACATGTGCGAAGCAACCCTTTGAATCTATCCCAAGTCTCACAGATGTTCTCCGAGCTAGGTTGTCTGAAGTTGTAAATGTCGGCGATCATCTCCAGGGTGCAACTAGGGGGCATGAATTTGTCATAAAATTTGGTTGCCATGTCCTCCCATGTGGTGATGGTACTGGGGGTTAGACTGTGGTACCACTTGCTGGCGTTCCCCGTAAGGCTATGGGGGAAGAGAGCAAGTCTGGCGTATTGGAGGACATTATTTGTGGAGGTTAGGCTATTTGTGTGTTGCAAGAATTTGGTGATGTGGAGCAAGGCATCGTCCGGGTTTGTACCATCGAACATACCCAATTCCTTTATGCATCGTATTTGATGATATGGCTTAAGTTTTTGCCATTCATCGTATTCGTTTTGTGGAAGGAGAGGGAGGTCGATTGCGGGCTTTTGGCCTTGGTTAGAAGGCCGGTTTATATTTCGGACAGTAGGTGCTGCCATTGGTGTAGGATCTGCTTCTTGTAGGGTTTGTTGTTGCCTTAAAGTTTGAAGCAGGGTTCTCTCGATCTCCGGATCAAAGTTGGCTAAATTTTTAGGAGTACTTGTTGACCGAAGAAGCATTCACCTTTTAAATATATGAGGAGCAAGACATAACGTTATAATATTAATAAAAAAATAATATAATGACGTAATTAGACTTATGAAAATACAAGAAGAAATAAATTTTTTTTTTGGTTATGCCGGACGTCGTGCCGGGTGCGTTTTACCCGGCAGTGGACTTCCTCCACTAATGTCGGGTGTATACAAACGGCATGTTGCCCGGCGTGACCAAAATTCGAACATAACTTAATTAAAAGACATTGAAAGGTAAAGGATAATCAAAAATAAATGTAAGAGTAAATAAGAGATTGTAGGAGATTACTCCTAATTGCCCCTACAATTTGCGACAAAAATATTGAGAGAAATTGAGCATGCCGGGTGACATGCCGGATCAAACCCGTCCGGCATAGGACTTCCTCCGAAATGTCGGATATAGAAAACCCGGCACAATACACGACAAGTTCAAACTCGAAATTTAAATTAAAGAATCATAGTATAAGGACTCTTAGGAGAGAGAAATAACGAATGGGAGTAAGCAAGAACAAATTTAAATTGCCAAGAACTCAATACTGTAAGGAATTTTGAAAAACTTTGAACACGCCGGACGCAATGCCGGGTAAAACGTATCCGGCATCAGACTTCCTCCGAGTTTGCCGGGTGACAGACGCCCGGCACCCCGCACGGCACATTCAAGTCTGCAAAACTAAGGGTGAAAATAAATTAAAGAATCAAAGAATCAAACAAATAAAGAATAGGGCGTTTTACCGAATTTAAGGACTTGGACTAATTCCAAGTCCCCGGCAACGGCGCCAATTTGCTAAACGAGAAATTGTAGGAAAACTATATACATAAAAAGAATAAAATAATAACTAAACCTACAACTCTACTACGGGTAGCAAAATAAAACCCGGTCGGAGTATAGTGTAAAATATATTACGACCGAGAGTATCGAACCCAAGGGACTTATAGAAAATTAGTCCTAATCCGGTAATACCTATTCTAAGACAAGGGGGAAAATTGAAATGTTTTCTAATCCTAATCAAAACTAACTAAACTAAGTGGTAATTACAATGAAATTATCCTTGATCCAGGGTGTGAAACCATCCAAGCATCAATATGAACTCTAAACATAAACACAAGCCTTCGAATTAACCAACAACTGAACACGCCGGGTGTCCTGCCGGATACCACTTGCACGGCATATTCAAAGACATTGAATATGCCGGACATTGGCCACCCGGCAGTGCATCCGGCATAGTCATAATGCACATTCTTTCTCCAGTTTCCGAGTAGAAAACAGAAGACTCATCCCTATTAACAAATCGAGCATATATCATGCCACGAAATGAACAAGGAAATGGGGGAAAATGGATTAATTCTCACTCTCACTACTAACCCTTAATTCATAAGAAGAGAGTAGAAAGACCATTAAGAGAGTCTAACCTATCTTACTTGGGACTTGTCTTCCACAAGTAAGAATTGCATGAAGAGAAAAAGAGATCAACCTATTCTCTTTCAATAAGAACCTTACTCTTAATAAACTTGAAAATTATATTAAAGAAATCATATTGTTTTACAAAGAGAGTTTCATCCCAACCAAGAACAGAAGGAACTACTACTCAATCACCCATGAATTGAAGAAGGAAATACAAGAAGAAGGGAGAGTTTTGACATAGCCTTCACCCTCTAAATCTTCCTCCAAATCTTCTTCTTTTTCTCTTGAATGGTTGTGTAGCAGTTCTTCAGTCGAAAATACGTCTATTTTGTGGAGTAAGTGTGTGGAATTATGGTGGAAATGAACACCCAAAATGTTCAGCCTCTTGCGCCTTTTATAGACAAAAGTTCTTCGGCTGCCGGGTCTCATGCCGGGTCTAAGTCATCCGACATCGGGATTAAACACGTGCTATTTCATTAACGGTCGAAACCGCCCTGGCGCGAAAAGTCACTTATGCCGGACATATTCCATCCGGCATCATACCCGGCATCTAATGTTTGGATAACGGTAAATAACCGACATCTATTGGTAGACAGGCGCGTCTTTTGCTTATGCCAGATACAACATACCCGGCACCATGTCCGGCGACGTCCCATTTCTGCTGTGTACTTGTTCCGTGCATGAGAGATCCGGCTTAATATCCGACAAGGTTCGGTTTTTGATGAAAAACTTGCTCCTTGCATGAAAAACACCAAGAGCATTAGTCTGAACATATAAATTGACTTCTTATATAAATTAATGCAAATACTAACTATTCTAACCTTATTTTAACTAATAATACTACAAATCTAGCTTATAAAATATGATAAGTCTACGGCTTATCAACCTGCCACATATTTTTTACAAAATTCATATTATACCCATCCAGACCAGGAGCCTTTGACCCATCACAATCTAATACTGTCTGTCGAATTTCTCTGAGAGTGGGAATCACTTCCAATCGTGATGCTTGTTCTAGGGACAACCTCGGGTGCATTATGTCAGGAGGATGCATATCTGAGGTAGGTACCGCCGTGAACAGACGTGCATAGAATTCAACCACATGCTTCCGAATATTGCTTGGAGTATCCACAACTGAACCATTTATAACCAAGCACTGCATCAGTTTTTTACGGTGATTTATAGTAGCCCTCCTATGAAAGTACCTCGTATTATGATCTGCATTTCGAACCCATTTATCTCGTGCCATTTATCTCCAGTAAATCTCTTTGATTTTCTCCGCAGTTTCTAGCCTCTTCAAGGCCTGCACTCTCTCATTTTTGACCAGCGGTGACCAGACACCTTCCTCTAATTTTTTCTCTACCTTCCTCAATTCTTCTTTGTGATCACTGATACGTTGTTCAATCCCTCAAAAAGTATCTTTATTCCACCTCTTCAAAGGCCCTTTCAGTCGTTTCAATTTATACATCGTAGATCCTGGTACCATTTTGTTCCATTCATGTTTAATAAAGCGTTCAAAGCCCGGATGTTCCAACCATGTATCAAGTGATCTGAAGGGCTTTGGGCCCCAGTTTATCTTCCCCGTGGATAACACCAAAGTCGGTGGTCTGAAATTATCCATGCGTTAGACTTGAGGGTCACTTCCATATATTGAAACAACCAATGTGTTTGTGTGTCAAAAACACTCTATCACTCTTACTAAACGCCCCATGACCTCTCCATGTGAATTGATCATCTCGTAATGGAATTTCTAACAGCTGCATATTATTTACCCATGCCTGAAAGGTTTTCATACCTGCCGTCAGTCTAGCTGATGAGGACGGCACTCTCTCCATCGGGTTCAATATTTCATTATAATCCCCAATAACCAATAATTCTAGTTGCCACATCTGTCTGCTTTAAAGTAGCTCCTCAAATAGAAGTCCACATTCCTGTGGATCGCACGGAGCGTAAACAAATACTATTGAACTTTTCAGACCATCTGATCGAGACCTTATATCCACCATCATCCATCTGACTCCTTTCTCAACCTTATGCACCTCAATCTGTTCCTCAACCCACATGAGAATGATCCCACCTGATCTGCCTTGGTTCGGTATCTCAGCCCATGCTAGGCTGCATTTCTTTTTTCCCCAAAAACATGGTATTTTTTGCGCTGCTGATCCACTATGTTGAGTCTCCACGAGACCCAGAATAGAAATATTTTGCTTCCGAACCTCCTCCCTCATTTTTCTTTGTTTATCTTTTGAGCCTATACCTCTGATGTTTTACAGTCCTACCGTCACCATGATGTTTCTAGTTATTGATTTGGGACTGAAGTTGGTCGATAATATTCGCTCTAGTCTGACTGGGATTTGGCATATGACATCCTAACTTTGAGATTATGTTAAGACAATCCTCCGCTTCTAGTTCCGCATCAATTATTTTTCCGACTTCGTTTCTGGCTGTGCTCTCTCGTCCCGGGCTGGCGTGCGTTTCAGGAATAATTTCTAAATCAGCGCAAGTATCCACTGGTTGTAGCAGGATATTGCGTTGCGTTGGATTGGTAGGCAGCTGGTCTGCCGCTTGTTGACTCAAAACTGCCCGAGAAAAAGGTGCCTGCTGATGTGCAATATCTGCTACATAATAATTATCATTACTATAATCTCCAAGTTGGCATTCTTTTCCTTTTCTACTAGCGGCCGTATATTCTTCATTCAACGGCGCATTACTTGGCTGCTCATCTCTCTTCGTAAAATTTTCAATATCTGTTTCTAACCGTGCATGTGCGCGTGCAGTATGGATATTCATCGTTGGACTTAACTCCTGGCATATCTCAACTGAATTAAGCGGACCGCCTCTTTCATCACCGGACATTAGATTATTCCGAACTGATTGTACTGGCAACGCAGAGCTAGCATCCGCATCTAGTTCATTTTCATTTTCTAAGACCACCACATTTATGCCATTCCGGAGCTCACATTTCTACTGGTTAGGCCACTTGCTTATTTGTCATCATGTCCAGTGTTTGCACTATACTTTGGGAGAGATCTAACTTTCTACCCTTTAACGGGTTACTAACTTCTACAATACTCACGGGGAATTTCCGGTTTTCCACATTGACCATAATTTTATTGTTGATCAACTGAAGGCTTGACGTTTCAATCTGAGTACGGATTTCGGCATTTTCCACAAATTGATTGTTTTCCTCCTCTATTTGAATCACATCACCGACTGTCTGGGCTATTTTACGCACATTATTCTTATTCCATGTGTGAAGAGGAATACCGCGCATTACAACCCACGTTCTTCTTTTTTCAACCTGATAGTGTCATTGGGGCATTGATGTATCTCGCTAGTAACACCCAATCAGATATTGCTTTTTCTGTTAATTTGTTAATATGATACAGTTTAGCAACATATACATGGAAGGGAGTAAAACACACATGATATGAGTTTATATTATAAAAGGTGCAAAAAGCCTAAGGATGCAAAGCTAGTTGGTTTTGCAGGTGCAGGTTATTAATTGATCCACATAATGTCATCTCACATTTAGGAAATATTTTCACGTACGGTGGAACTGCCATTTCTTGGCATTCAATATAGTAGACTATAGTGGCAGCTTCATCAAATCATGTCGAGTTGATTGCTAAATATGAAACGAGAAGAGAAGGTGTGTGGCTTATTTATATCCATCAAATATTAAGTTCTTATGGCCTTCAGTCAGATCTAGAGAAGCCGACGGTGATGTACAATAATGTTGTCTGCATTGAACAATTAAGAGAAAGATACATCAAAGGTGATCGAACTAAGCATATATCACAAAAACTCTTCTTCACTTACCAGCTTCAGACCAAGAGCATTTTTGATGTTCGTAAGATTCGGTCCGATGAGAATGTAGTTGATCTATTTACCAAGTCACTTCCTACAAAAGTTTTTAAGAAACTTGTTCGTGATATTGGTATGCAACTTTGAAGAGACGTTTGCTAAATTGAGGGGGAGCTAGTAAAACATTTAAACTGTAATATTATTATCCTTGACCATGGGTTTTTCTGACAAGGTTTTTAATGAGGCAGTATAACAAGATGCACATCTAAGGGGAGTGTTGTAAATCACCCTATTTAGTAAATGTACATCCACTAAGTCCTTTGATCTACTTTAGACCTTTCATTTGTGTAACTCTTGAAACCTCCGTAGTTTATAAACTAGAGACCTATTTTATATTTCTACCATTAAAAACAGATATTGGAATTGAAATGCAAGATTGTTGTCTATTTCCTACTCTCTTGACTCTTATCTTATATACTCTCTCGTCTCTCCATTTTATAGATTAATAAAAACATGTACGTACACGTTATGTATATGAAGTTGGCTGTGTACGTGGCTAGAACTTGGTAGAAGAAGACCACGTGAAGCTGTGACGGGACGTATAAGGTGTGAGATGATTTAATTAGATGATGCATTAAATATGGTCTAATCTTTATAACATGCATTCAGTGGATAGAATGGTCAAAATGACAAATTCAACCCTTATTCGTTTAGAAATTGTATTTATTTTGAATTCGAGATTCAACCAATAAGTTTCTTTTAAAGAGTTCAACCAATAAGTTGATAGCATGAAATCAATGATTCCATAAATTGTGTATTTCCTAATTAGAATAAGGGATATTCGTCGCATGCTATCAGCATATTCTCTATATATGAATTTTTATTTTGCAATATTGATAAGCTTACTTCAAATTGCTGAATGGGTCTGTTTTAGAAGAACTGGCAGGGAAAAGAAGCCGAAAAGATAGTCCAGAAACAAACAAATTTGGTCTGATGTTGTAGGCGGGGGCGGGTAAAAGGTTGCTGGCGGGTTGAAAAAGGAAAAGAGTTAAAAAAGAAAGAAACGAAGAGGAAAAAAAGTAGTAGTAGTAGTAAAAAGGAAGCGAGGAAGATGCTCACACTCACAGGGGTATTACGGTCATCAAACATGTGAAAAACTTACTACCCCGCAGCCGCATCAGTTTTCTTCTTTCTTATAAACCCGGGTTAGTTTGCTAGATGAAAACGGCTTTGCTTATGCAAGCGACTTCGGTGAAAGAAACCGGAGAAAGCAGACTCTTCGACTCGTGGTACACGACGGAGATAAGAAAGGCGAAGCAGAACTTTTGCCAAATCAACGTAATGTGCTCTTTTTCCTTCTTCTCATAGCGGTTATTTCTAATTACCAAATTGTTTCTTTGTTCATTTCGGATATGTCCCAGTTACACCATTGTTGGAAATTGAAATCTCTTCGCCGATCGGCGGTCACCTCCTTCTAGCTCTCTCTATGTCTGCTCGCCGCGTTCGTATGATTTACGTTCTTCGAATTTCATCTGCGATATCTATTTAGGAAGACATCTGGTGGATCGCACTGTCGATTACGTCTCTATTCTTTTGCTTCATAGTTTGGTAGGAGTAGTAGGCAGAGCTTTGAAATCCGCTATTGCTATTGGTTTTCCTCTTCTTCTTTTTTTGTCGTAGATTATCATTATCAAGGACAGAATTTCCGGTATCTTCTCTTTTGATGCCTCCGTTCACCGGAAGAACCTTCTTGGATGTCTAAATACGCATTTACTAATACCTTGAGTAATATATTGGTGTGGTCGCTGTGTTGTCGTTTAACCTGGTATAAGCAAACGTTCTTTAGTTGCAACTTGGTACTTTCTGACGATTTATCCATTCGGTGTGCGTTTCCAGCGGCGGAAGAGTAGGTCTGTTTGTTTGGCGTGGATATAGAGACTTTAGCATAAATTTATTGTCTTCTTTTGTTTCTTTATAAGGTATCACGGTTTTATTATCCCAATATCTCTGTGACGAAATCTTCCGCTTGGGCATATTCTCGGATTGGACGATGGGTAATTTGATTGCGGACCCTTTTTCTTTTTCCAGTAATCTCAATAACGTTTTTCTCCACAGAGCAGGAAAATCGATTATTTAAACCCTGTCTCTGAATGAATTCGATACTCCTTGGAGGGCAGAAAAAAGATTTACTCCATCCTGTTTGCTTTATGGCACGTTTTTCCACTTCAATATTAAGCATATAAGATAAAATAATTTTATAAAACTAAATTTTGTAACATATAGTTTATCAATTATGCAAAACTTAAATTTTCAAAATTAATTTATCTTATATGTTAAAAATTAAAGTCAAACGATATGTCCAAATAGTAAACAGGACCCTCAATTCAGGACGGAAGGAGTATATAACTTAGTGATAAAAATTAGAGCACAAAATAAATTAATAAAATCTTCAAATAATTAGTCTCAAATTTTGACCTCTTTTTTTTTTTAAAAAAGAAAAATATATATTTTTGTTTCGGAACTCAATTTGAATAACTCTTAAATAGATCAAAAGAAACGCGTACTCACTACTCAACATAGCGGAGTTCATATATTCTAACAAGTTTTGGTTTTTCTTTTCAATGCAGATTATCTGGTTCGCATTGGGGAAAGCAAAATTCAGATTCTACAACTTCTTTTTTCTATCTACACTCTGAAGTCGAGAGCTATTTTATCATACTATCCATAATCTATGGGTTCTATCCAGGAGCTGGGTCAACACCAACAGGTGATGGGAAATGACAGACCAGTGGGGATTCGGATCGCCCAACATGTGAAGAAATCTCCACTATCTCACACCACATACCAAACCCTGGTCTTAATCGTCACCTTCTTTGCTTACACCACCTACCATTTGACTAGGAAGACCTCAAGTGTCATCAAGAGCACCCTTGATCCCAATTCTTCCACAGAGGTGAACTTGATCAATTCCTTCCCAAGTCATAATTACAGAAACTCTACTTTGAGATCGAGTAGCAGTAGCGGTTGGGCACCTTTCAACGGGGATGATGGGACCGAATTGCTCGGGTATCTTGACGTGGCGTTTCTATTCACTTATGCAATTTCACAGTTCTTCTCTGGACAGATTGGTGACAGGATGAACTTGAGGGTATTTTTGACAATTGGAATGTTGGGGACTGGTTTCTTTACAGCAGCATTTGGGTTTGCTTATTGGCTAAACATCCACAATTTCTACTATTTCCTGGGTGTACAAATGTTTGCTGGTTTGTTTCAATCTACTGGATGGCCTTCTGTTGTTGCAGTGGTTGGTAATTGGTTTGGGAAAAGCAAGAGAGGTTTGATAATGGGGATCTGGAATGCTCACACCTCTGTAGGAAATATCAGTGGCTCCTTGATTGCCTCAAATCTTTTGCAGTATGGGTGGGGATGGTCGCTGGTTGTTCCTGGAATGATAATTTCGGTGATGGGTTTGATTGTGTTTGTGTCCTTACCTGTGAGCCCGTTATCGGTTGGAATACCGGTTGAGTATGACTATGGCATAGAGAAAGATTCGTTAACTGAACCATTGATGAACGATGATCCCACTGTTGCTGCAAATGGAGTAGAAGAAAGAGTGCGTGATGATGGTGGGGAGAAACCTGTTGGTTTTATGGAAGCCTGGAAGATCCCAGGGGTAGCTAATTATGCTTTGTGCCTCTTCTTTGCCAAACTGGTTGCATACACATTTCTATACTGGCTTCCTTTCTACATCAGCTACACAGGTACAATTTCAACCCCCTCTGCCAAGTAGTTTTTTTGTTTGAATTGAACTCATCCTTGCTTATTAATACTGTTGGTTTCTACTAGTGATTGCCAATTGCATTAGTTTACTTCAGGGATGCCATGTTTGTACATTTTGTGGTTTAATTTTGCAAAGAAAATTGCATTTCATCCAATATATATCTGTTAACCAGATTGAGTTTACACCTTACTCTTTTTTGTGTCACAGAGATTGGAGGAGAGTACCTCTCAAGTGAGGCATCAGGAAACCTATCCACCTTCTTTGACATAGGAGGTGTCCTCGGCGGGATCCTGGCGGGATACATCTCAGACCGGCTAGATGCCAGAGCAATCACATCAGCTGCATTCACCTTTGGATCAATCCCGGCACTCTATGTTTACAAGAGCTATGGGTACATAAACATATACGTGAACGCCAGCCTCATGTTCATTACCGGTGCCTTTGTCAACGGACCCTACGCCCTCATAACGACAGCTGTCTCAGCTGATCTCGGTACACATCCCTCCTTGAGGGGTCGTGGGGCACTCGCCACTGTGACAGCCATCATAGACGGGACCGGGTCGATCGGTGCGGCTATCGGTCCTCTTTTGACAGGCTACATCTCAGCTTATAGCTGGAACGCTGTTTTCACCATGTTGATGTCCTCTGCATTGCTGGCTGGGATTCTGCTCGCCAAACTGGTTAAGGATGAAGTTGTTGCGAAGCTCAACAGATCTAGAACCCCTTCAAATTCAGCACAAAATCTCGTATGATGGCACAACTGCAACAGACCTTAAATAGAGCTAGGGCCAATTGACATGATTTTTCACGGTGTGTGTGTGGGTGTGATTATGGTTAGTTTCTTCAGCGCTCAAGAACACAGGTGGTGAGAGAAGCCAAGGCAGTTTTGGCCGGAGGAAAGTATCAGAAGATGTACATTTGAGTTTGTGAAAAGATGGTTACTCAGAATTTGCACAGGATACTCGGCAACAAAGATGAATTTGGCCGTGACTTTCCGTCTGATCACTAGCATCCGCCAAAAGAAGAAAAAGTACATGAAGTGATGTTCCGATCATACTCTTCCCCCATTGTTGTTGAGGGTGAGAGCTCGGTTTTGTATAGTTCTAATTTCCCTCAGTCCCCATTTGTATGTACCATATTTTTTCTCTTTTTGTGAATTTTGTATTTGCAGATTTAATTTATATAGAGGAAGGCATTCCAAGTTGTGCTAGGCAGTGTGTTTGTTGTATAATGCAATTACTAACAACTTCAAGCGGGAAATATATGAGCACAATCACCGCCAACCGATGGAGCATAATAGCATATTTCAATTTCCACTCAGATTTTTGTTTTTTTTGTAAAAACGCAAATTCATATCTACGTCCCATTCGTTGGTATATTTTTCTTTAAATAGTATATTTTTTAATATATACAAATATATTTTAGTGATATTATACATTTTAGTAAGATTATTTATGTCTGTATTTGTAAAAGGTTTCATGTTTATTAAAATTATATTTTACTAATAAAAAGTATATACTCTATATGAGCAATAGAAAGTTATCTACGGATAAATTTGCCTTTTTAGGCTGGCAAATTCGAGCGTACGGGATATCAACACTGATCCGGCCCGGCCTGAAAATAAAGTCCGAAAACCCGTCTAGAAAAAATTTCGGGTGGATTTAGACAACAAATCAAGCCCGAATGAAAAACTGGACTGGGTTTCGATAAAATTTTAGGCCCGCAACTAAACCCGGCCCGGTTTATTATTATTATATATTTATAAATATAATATAATATTTCCATTGTTTTCAGTATATAATTTGTTTGATTCTTTCACTAGTTTCAAAATAGAAGATGTTCTGGTCTTTTTTGTGATCTGCTTTCCAATTCTACCCCATCTTTTATTTTACAACTGTAATTTTCAAATTATTTCAATTCTCAATGCAAAAAATAAGGGTAAAATAGTCTAAATTTTTCCTCTTTAATTCTTATGCCTAGAGTTAGAAAATAAAGTACTGAAAATGGGAGGAAGTATATATTTAAATTAATTTTATATAATACCTTGTATTATTTATTTAAATTATATAATATCTATTAAAATTACATACAACATATATTAATATTATATATAGTCTATATATTTTTCAAAAAAACTAACAATATTATAAAAAAATTATAAAATCGGCCCGGCCGGGCCGGGCAATGACAAAGATTAAAATAAGTCCGACCCTAGCCCGGCCCGGCCCGAAAAATTTAAAAACAGGCTTGGATAAAAATATAGGCCCGTTCGGGCCTAGAATTCAATGTCGGCCCGACCCGAACCTGGCCCGCCCATTTGATCAGCTCTACATAATATCTAGCGAATCAGTGATAGACAGTCTCGGCCAGTTGTTGATTGGACTGTTTTATTGACTGAGTTGTCTTTTTACTTTATTAACTTAAAATGGTTGTAGCTTTTGATATATAAGTTCAAATGAAAAAAAATTATATTACCGTTCATCTAAATTCAAGTTTTTTACGACAAGACTACTCATGGATATGTTTTGACAACTTTTTAAAAAAATCTTTTGTTTACATGTGTATGATGACACACTAAATGATAATATGATTCATTAATTTTTTATTATGATTGATTAAAATTGATATTATCATTCATTAACTAATAAGTGGTGAATTAGATTATAAATTTTGAAACTGATAAAAATTATTATTGTTTTGTAGTGTATTATTATTGTTGTATGGTGTATTTTAAACCTTATATGGTGAATCATGTATTTTTTTTATGTACCAAATATTGTTTTATGTTGTATTATTGTTTAAAATTTTCCTTTTTATATGTTACTGATGATACACTAAAATAATGTTATGATTCATTAAATTTGATATTATGATTCATAGAAATTAGTATTATGATTCATTAACTAATAAGTGGTGAAGTAGATAACAAACTCCATAACCGATAAAAAATCATTATTGTTTTTAGTGTATTATTATTGTATTGTAATATATTTTAAACCTATATGGTGAATGATGTATTTTTCTTATGTACAAAATATTGTTTTGTATTGTATTATTGCTTAAAAATTTTATTTTTATATGTTACTGATTGTACGCTAAAATGATGTTATGATTCATTACATGTGATATTATGATTCATTGAAATTGGTATTATGATTCATTAACTAATAAGTGGTGAATTAGATAACAAACTTCGGAACAAAAATTGAATCATTATTGTTTTGTGGTGTATTATTAATGTTATATGGTGTATTTTAAACTATTCGTGGTGAATCATAAGTATCGTTAATATATGTGGATATGTGCATATAAATAATATAAATTTTTAAACGTGCAAAACATATCCATGACTGGTCTTGTTTTAAAAATGTTGAATTTAGATAAACAATGGTGTAAATTTTTTTTATTTTGAATTTCTATTGTAAAAGTTATGACTATTTAAAGTTAATATAAATATTACTTCATTTATTATGTCAGATAAACGCCACATATACAACCCGCTCAATGGTGAGAATGGCGTGCCCCCGACATCTACGGTCTGTTTTAGGCTATATGATTCACTGGACATGTTTGTGTTGACATTTTAAAGTATAGTATTTGATAGCATATTTACAATGTATTTAAGGTACTTTTTACTTAAAGTTTCGTTTAGTAACTATGTGGTTACATCGTCTATCCGCAGACACTTTATTAAAAGCATTAATATCCACAATACACAGGCCTTCCCGAATTAGAGGCTAGTCACTAGTCACTTACCATAATTTTTCTTGATGGAGACTCACAAAAATCGTGAAGAAATGACTGAATTTTTTTGCTACTTTCCCTCATATGGTGGGGATGTAGTTAGTAGTAGAGGAGAAAGTGGTGGTTTGGTTTTGATGTGGAGAGTTGGAATAGGTACAAAGATCCAGCAATTGAATTCCTCCCAGCATCATATGTCAGTGGAGGTTGTTTTTCAGGGTGGCAATCGCTTCATTTTCACTGGTTTTTATGGGTGGTCAAACTGGAAGCTAAAGTTTCTGTCTTGGAAGCTCCTACGAGTACTAAGAGATCATATTAAGCTGCCTTGGATTGTGGCTGGAGATTTTAACCAGATATTATATAACTATGAAAAAACTGGAGGGAGAAGAAGGCATGAAAACCAGATGGAACCATTTAGACAAGCTGTTGCGTATTGTGACCTTCACGACATGGGTTTTTTAGAGAGGCTGGAACGTATACCAATTGTCAGTTGGATGCTAACAACTCTATAAGTAGATTGGATAAAGTTTTCAGTTGTCCTCTTGGGATGGAGTTCTTCCCAAATCTCTCAGTTGAGCATCTTTCTCGTGAAAACTCGGATCTTTGTCCAATCCTTATCAGATTTTTCAGTAGCCATAAAGCTCCAGTGAGGATTTTTAGATTTGAAAATGGGTGGTGTGTGGAGGAAAAGTGTAAGTCTATAGTCCAAGAAGTTTGGGGTAAGAACTATCTGAATCTGGGGCAGAAGTTTGATGAATGTGCCAGGAAGTTATCTCAGTGGAAAGGCTGGTCTATAAAGAAAATCAAGTGGAAGATTTCTGTTAAAAAGAAGGAGTTAGCTGAATTTTTGAAAGCTCCTCTTTCTGTGGGTGTTGATAATAACAGAAAGAGACTCATGTTTGAAATTGAGTAGCTTGCAATGAAAGAAGAAATCTGGTGACAGCAAAGGTCTTGAGTCTCTTTGAAATACCCCAAACCTTAATATATTAATGAACTATCTAATTAGGATATACTAAGGCTAGAAAATGCCTTAGAAACATTAGAAGTAGTGTTAAACAACAATTTACTCCAAAACATGCTTGAGGAACAATTAGAGCAAAAGGTGTTTTAAAGAGTATAAATAAATTAGGGAACTACCAATAAATTCCCAAGAGATTTC
The DNA here is from genome assembly GCA_023374045.1 of Limonium bicolor. Classification (NCBI taxonomy): domain Eukaryota; kingdom Viridiplantae; phylum Streptophyta; class Magnoliopsida; order Caryophyllales; family Plumbaginaceae; genus Limonium; species Limonium bicolor. The sequence continues at coordinate 339,832,123 of CM041776.1, read as the reverse complement.
AAATATGAAATACCTCTAAGATTAGTAATACGCATTAAGCAGAATTAGTGTTTGAACCGAAAATGCACCTTAGAGCACAAAAATGTGCTTTAAAGGAAAACGTGTTTTAAGAAACCATAGAGATTTTATGATCTCAATAAGGATCCAAAGTGAAATTCATAAGGCTTATAATCAAGCTAAGAACATTATGAAACCATTACCAAAGAAAACCAAGCTCAAAAACAACTCAAGACAAAAATATGCCATAAAAACCCCTTAAAGCATATTTTGGATATATTGTCTTAAGAATGAGTCTTGGATGGTTTTAAAGGCTTGATTATATGTGAATGTAATAAAATAAAATAATAAAATTATTTGCAAAGCAAACCAAACTCTAAAAAGGGTTAAGACACAAAAAGGAGCCCGAAAACTCCTTAAAGCGTGTTTTTGCGAATTGTCTTCGAAATTGGTTTTGAGTGGCTAGTTGGCCTTGTATACATACTAAAATACATGTATATTACCTAATATCATATTAGGAATTTAATTTGAAGATTTTACCAAAAATTTTACAAATATAATATTTAATGTGAATAGTAATAGTGCCCATTTAGTCAAATATTGACCAAGAATGGTCAATGGTCAAAAAATTGACCATCCTTGGCTATTGGTGTCGGCAAGGACAAGGGATAAGTCCAGCTGATCAATCATGTCACGAAAATAATGGAGATGGGTTGTTAGATTACTAGTGGAATCATTACGTTTAAATATAATAATCATTACCTTTACTTCTTTACTTATCTTCAACGATGCCTTCCCTTCCTTGCAATTTCCCCTTGATTAATTGATCAATTAGAAACTCATCCATCCTATCTAGCCCAGAATAATTCGTGGCTCCTTCTCCATTTGAAGAAAACTCCATTAGAACTCCATTTACTTAGGTTAGAACCTTAAAGAACACCTTGTCTTGCATAGATCATAACTTTCTCTTCCTAGCTCCAAATCACAAGCTTGATAGCTCGTTGGAATCCTCTTTTCAAGAGATTTACAACCATAGCTCATGAGCCCCAGGATTCGCAGGAAAAACCACTAAGAAGTGCCTTTGATTCTCGAGGTAAAACATTGCCTTCTTGAAAACTTCTTATCCTTTGGTTTTGTTACAGCCGATTGGCATGGGATACTAACCCACCTTATTCTTCATCTTGTTGTATAATTTTGGAGCCAATTTCTCTAGCAAATTGCTGTCAAAATTTCTAAGGAAATCAAGCTTAAATATTAAGCTAATGGTTAATATACAAGGTAAATCCTATAACTACCTATTTCAAGGTTCTAATTGTTGATCTATATATGATCTAACATGTTATTTATTTTGTTTAGGATTACCGAAATTATTGATGTGTTAGATTCAATTTTTAACACATTAAATGTTAATGTTTTGTAAATCTAAAATTAGATTTATACTCCTTATGATATAAGCTACAATATAAGCTATCATAATATACAAGAAAAGTTCATATACTAAAATTTAGTGTGTGGCCGAAAATTAAGAGATCTTAGGTGAATTAGAAAAATTATATAACTAAGTTAAATTAAAGGAACTAGCATAATTAAGTGTAATATGTAAAGTTTGTGAAGTTTTGGTCACATAAAATTAAGGCCAAAAATATATATGAGTTAATATGTATTTTTGAGAGTTTAAGTGATGAGAAAATAATTGTAGAATTAAGTTTACAATTTATAAAGAGTTTATAAGAGTTATAAGGAATTTATAAGGTTTTTGGTATATTTAAAGTTAATAAAAGATAGTATATATACTACAACGTTAGATAATTAAATCTCGTGATTTAGAGATGTTTAAAATGATTTTTGATGTTCAAAATCTGTAGGAAAATTAGTTACGAAAATTAGAAATTAATTGGAGTTAAATTGGTTAATAAATGAGTTAGGATAAAAGAAAAGACCACAAGGGTAAAATGGTAATTTCCCTGGTCAAACGTGGTCAAACTTGGTCATGACAGTTTGTAAAATGTTTAGAGGAGCTAGAATAAAATTTGTAGCAAAAGATTAGATATTAAAAGGATAAAGGAATAAAAAGTTAAGTTAAATTAACTTTTGGGGTAACATTGTGAATAATGGAAAGTTAAGGGGTTTGACCATAAAAGACTGGTCAAACTTGGGGTATATTTTGGTAATTGACCAAAAGTATAAAAGAGATTAATTAAGTAAGACTTTGGAAGAAATTAGAAATAAGAATAACAAGTTTAGAACTTATTATGAGTAAAATGGAGATTAAGAGAAAACTATGGATAAATAATGTAAATAACACATTTTAGGTGTTTAGAAGGTTAAGGAAATTAAATAAAGAATTTAGAAACAAGTTGTAAAAGAAACAGAGTTAAGACAGGGTTAAACGAGACCTGTATATAAGTTAAGGTATACGAGGGGTATACCCGTAATTTAATAAGTATAGGAGAAATCAATACTTAAAGTATTTTAATGAAAATACAAGTTATACTAGAAAAAGAAATAAATACGTATGATACGGAGTTTCATACGGGCGTATACGAAAAATTCTAGTGTACATGAATAGTACTCGTATACGTGAATAATATACGTATACATGAATAGTAAATACATATACATGAATACTAAAGACGTATATGTGAATAGTAAAATACGTACACGTGAATAGTGAAATACGATGAATAGTAAAATACGAGGTCGTATAAATGAATAGTAGAATACGAGACCGTATAAATGAATAGTGAAATACGGATGAATAGTGAAAAATACAAAAATCTAATGCAAGGTCCGTATAAGTCTAAAGTTTCTAACTGTGCAACTAAATAACTGCTAACGACGTTAGTATGTTAATGAATTAGAATTGAGCTTGGAAACGCTCCTAAATGAACGAACCCGTTTAACGGTATACTATTATACCCGGGTTAACCTAGTTAGAGGGTTAAGTTGAAAAGAGAACCAAATTAGTTCTAAGACACAGGGTACTAATACTGGTTCTGATTACAGATCTAGATAAGTCAGAGGCATTCGGCGGATTAGGCGAACGCGGGATTAAGAGCTAGCCAGTCTCTGGTGTACAGTATGGGATTCTTGTAGCTTGTTTGCTAACGAGGTCTACCTCGGTTTGTGTGCTATGTGTTATTGTGATACGACCAAACAAGATTAAGCATGAAACCGATTTATTGTATTGTTATTGTGGGTTCATTGCACACTAACACGAATTGATTCACAGCTTGTTCATTAACTATGTTTAATAACAATTGTATAAGGTTACAAATGTTCCCTATTGTTAGTTGGTTAATACCGAGAGAGGTTTAACTAACCAATCGTCAAAGAGACTTCAGCTAACTGGAACTTGGGGAGAGAGGAATCCGGGACTGGCTCCGGTCATGCATGTTCAGGTTAGGAGGTCGGCATCTGTATCAGATCTGTCTTCCGCCCAGGGTCGACAAACTGACCCGGCCATCTCGAGTGAACAGTTCGAGATGGGAGGCAACTTCAGGAGGCGCAGGAGGGTCAAGCCTACACCCCTCATAACTTAAGAATTATTGTTTATTAAACCAATGGAGCTAATAACTCATTGGCTAGGGTTACTTTGACCCGACAAAATAAACAATTCAGTTAGAAAACAACCAATTCTATTAAGAGAATGGTTGACACTTATAAGGTATGGTCAAACACGAGAACTAAACAATTCTCAGGCTTCAGGAGTTAGGAATCTAACTTACATCATTAATGGGCGTCCATTATGACGTTCAATTTATTTGAGTTGTGAATGTTTCACATAAATGTGTTGTTTGTTATCGTACTTCTTATTATTATTTGTATGAATAAACAATTGCATGTATTCGACAAAGTAGTCGTGTGTAACCCGGCTAGCTTGTGGGTTGCACGTTTTCTATACCAGCAATATGCTGAGCCCCTTGGGGCCTGTGATTTAAACTTTGCAGGTAGGTACCAGACGAAGACTCGGCCTGAGAGTAGGAGCGGGTAGTGTACTTCGGGTTGCTTTTACATTTGTTACATGAGTTGTGCATGTACACTCGTTTAGTATATGATGAGATGTTAGTATGATGTATTAGGATGTGAGATACTCGGTATAAGTTGTGGTTTATGAATTGTAATGTTTTAGATGCTCGAGCGATTATCCAGTTAGTCAGACCGTGACTTGTTAAGAGAATAGGCCTAGTTAGTCACGTGGGTGACTAACGGCGGTAACACCAATTTAGTAGAACTTTTCCGCTGCGTTGTTAATGTACGAGATGGACTTAGGGCGACGATCATTGTATTCAGAGATTGGGTGTTACACTCTTGGCTTAAAGAGGGTGATAGGAACTCAAAATTCTTTCATGCTAAAGGCTCTTTCGCTAAGAAGACTAATGATATATTTGGACTAAAGAATGAGATTGGGGAGATGTGTTACGGTTGGGATCAAATTGAGAATATTTCCAGAAGGTATTACCAGGACTTGTTCTCTTCTTCTAATCCTTCCGGGGATAGGTGCTTTGAGGATGCAGTGAGGAACAAGCTCTCTCCCTCTTCCATCTTGGATCTTAGTGCTCCTTATTCAAGTCAAGAAGTTTTTGAAGCTGTCAAGCTTCTGGGTTCTGATAAGTCCCCTGGTCCTGATGGTTTTAATGGTAAGTTCTTTAAATGTACTAGAATATTGTGGGTTCTCATATTACCTCTACGGTCCTTGATGTGTTAAGAGGTGAACACCTTCCTGAGCACTTAAATGACTACTTCATAGCCTTAATCCTCAAAATAAAAGGAGCTGCCAGTATTAAAAACTTCAGACCCATTGATCTTTACAACTTCACCTATAAAATCATCACCAAAATTCTATCCACAAGAATTCAAACCTTGCTTCCTTCTCTCATCTCTGAAAACCAATCAGGTTTTGTCAAGGGTAGGTTGATTTCAGACAACATCATCCTTGTTGGTGAGCTCCATCATTATTTAGACAAAAGCTTAGAAAAAAAGGTTTTTTTGCTCTAAAGACAGACCTCAGTAAGGCCTATGACAGGCTGGAGTGGGGGTTTATTTTCAGAATCCTCATAGCCATGGGTTTTCCTTCAAACTGGGTGACTCCAATCATGAATTGTATTTCTTCTACTAGATGTGCAGTTATCATAAATGGTTCTCCAGGTCAGTATTTTAAGCAAACAAGGGGCATTAGACAAGGTGATCCCCTTTCCCCTTTTTTGTTTATTTTGGTACTAGAAGCTTTATCTAGTTACTTGAACAAAACTGACCTTGCGGGTGACTTTAAAGGTATCAAAATGAAGTTTGATAGTTCTTCAATTTCTCATTTAGCTTTTGCTGATGATGTAATTTTCTTTGGGTGTGCTTCGGTTGATAATGCAACCTTCCTCCATATTACTCTTCAGAAGTTCCTCAAAGCCTCTGGTTACCACATTAATCTTGACAAATCAGAGATAGTTTTCAGTAAGAGATTGGCAAGCCCTCATAAACTCAGTATCTCCAATGTTCTAGGGGTGTCAGAAGTGTCTGGTTTCTCAAAGTATCTTGGGCTTCCTTTAAAGATAGGAAGAAACAAATCTCAAGTTTTCGAATATATTCTTAATGCCATCCAGAAAAGAGTTGCCTCTTGGAGTAATCCTATGTCTCAAGTGACAAGGTCAATATTGGTGAGTAGTGTCCTGCAAGCCATCCCCTGCTATTCTATGGCTCTCTTTCTTCTCCCCAAGACGGTTGTTGCTAAAATAAACTCTATCATAGCAAGTTTCTGGGGGGGGGGGGTGGAAACAAAAATTCTAAGCCCATGTACTGGTTGAAGTGGAGTAATGTCTGTAGTAAACCTGACGATGGTGGGTTGGTGAAATACCCCTAACCTTTAGATAATTAAATAATGATAAATAAGTATTATTTAGGGGATTATTAAACCCTAAGAAAAGTATATAAACACTTGGGCATTAAAACGCACCTAAACTCCTTAAGGTCAAAAACGAGTGTTAAAGCCCGACCTGAAGCTAACCAAGTTATATAAGCTATAAAACTCACATGAAGTTAATCAAGGACCATTTTATGACCTTTAAAACACAAGTCCTCAGTTAGAACTGAGTAAAAATACAATATGCCCGGGAGTTCCCTTAAGGGCCCCTTAAGGCCCGAAAGTCCCGGAAATACTTTATAAAATAAAGTAAAGCATTAAACTTCATTATAGATGCACAATAACACTTTAATGAACATTTAAGATGAATTTCTCAAGCTAAATTCTCATTTAAACACATAGTGCTCTGAAGTTCCCGATGTGGGCCCCATAAAGGCCGGGAATGCCCCGGAGGAGTGCCGAGGTGGCACGAACTCCTATATAATTCATTCTTAGAGTTCCTAACACCAATATTCATCATTATAAAGAGAATTCTCGAGCTACTTTTTCAAAAATAAACAAAGTGCTCGGGGGAATTTCTTAACGCTCCTTTTTGCCCCGGGAGTGTCTCGGTAACCCGGAAATTGTGTTTTGAGTTGATATAACCCCATATAACTCAATGTAACACCTTAAAATATTCTTATTGACTATAAAAAATATTTATAAATACTTGGAACTCATAGCGACTACTTATTTTCCAGAAAATCCTTAAAGCACAAAAACGCACCTTCGGGTGTCACAAAAATGCGTTCTACGCAATTACCTCGAAGTTTTTGAGGAGCCACGAGTTGATAATATTAAAAGGGGATAAATTGACCATCTAAATCAATTAATGCCAGTACTAAATTCATAGTACAAGTGGGGGCGATTTTTGGATCAAAAAGGTACCTAAAATCAGCATTTTTACCTTAGAACTTTCATCTTTTACCATGATATAAATGTACCAAATAAATGCTGGAACCTATTACATGTTATAATATGGTCTTAATACAATATATTGTGACAGGAATCAAATTAAAAATCAGTCCCATACAGCCTCCATGTTAGGCGCCATTTTAGGTCTATTTTGACTAGTTTTGGCTTAGGAAATTGCCTTATGGATAATGACTCATCCCTACATGTGCCATATGTTATAATGTCAATAATACCAGCCAAAAGAGGCACTCCATTACCGTATGCCTGCAAGGAAACAACAAAGAAGATTAGTATTTGAAAAGTAATGACATTAAATATGCTAACTAGATCTACTTTTGTACAATGCTATAAACAAATAAATCAACCATGTTCTACCTCACGTGCTGCCGATTTCATACAGAAGAAAGGAGGTATGATTGTTGTTAAATTAATCAAAGATAGACAAATACCTAACTAAGCCTAATCCTATGTCTAGTATAAACAAAACTAAATGGACTCCTACAACCTATGTGCCGTAAGACTACAAGGATTTAGAGCTGCCTACATCCATTATGGCCGAACACCTGCAAGAATAAAACAAGGTTAGCATCAATAATCAACTCATTGAATGCTAAACAATTACCATGCCTAACTTCCTATATGCTAGACTTACTAATCAACTCTTAATTCCCTCCACATGTGGCCGAACAGCAAGCTCAATAATGAGCATTTTATGGAGCCATGAACCAAACAATTAACTAATGAAAGGAACCTACCTAGCATGCCTAATCAAATTAATCAAATAAACAAATACCAAATCAGATTTTGATTCCTTTCATTCCTTCCTTAAGGACTTACGTGAGCAGCCTATCCTTTCTTGCTTACTCACCTAATTGGTAAGTCCTTATACTCTCTCATTTCTTCTTCCTTTGCTAAGTTAATTCCTTAGAGCTTCAAAGCTCCATTAATGGTGTTCTAAGTTCTAACACCATTTTAATGTAATTTCCTAGTTAATTCTACTAAGTCTTGAAACAAGAAATCATCCTAGCAACCCTTGCTAATTTCACCAAGCATAAGTGTTCCAAGGAGGTTCCTAGATTCAACAACAACACAAGGACAACAAGATCAAGTTAAGGTATAATTTTATGTTGAAAAATCCTAGCAAATTCCTTAAGGCATTTCCGAAAATTCTAGGCTTCTAAATCTATATTCTCTTCATTATTTCATGAAGGAAACTTGGATCTACAATCATCCCAAGGTGTACCAAAAATACCTTGTTAAATTCCTAAGGTAAACTCTTGTAAAATTACTCCAAATCTTATTTATAAATCCTTGTTAGAAGTCTAACAAATGGATCTCTTAAATATGTACAAGGAGGCCGAATTCTCTTCATCAAAATAGCATTTGGAGAACTTGGAATTCAAGGAGAAATCAAGTACAAGAATTGTCATGATTTAAGAAGTACGTTTATATAATTAAGGTTATTAAGTTTAAGTTTGATTTAAGCTTCAAACTTTGGTATAAAATTTTTGTATAACCTCTAAATAAATTAAGGCCGAAATACTTTGGGTTATTTTGTCAAGAAAATAATTTATAACATATAAGGTAAGACTATTATCTTAACGTATAAAAATGTGTCACAAAATTTATTTATGAAGCATAAATAATTAGGCCGAATATCCTAGGAGAGAAATGCTTTATTTTGAGCTTATAATCATTCTAAGTCATTAACATAATTTTTAGAAGTGTTATATGGCTTATATACATTTATATGTACATATTATAAAGTTTAAATCAAGTTTTAAAAACTATATAGTAAAGTATTATTAAGGCCGAGAATGAAATGTGTTAATTGGTGATTTTTTTAAAGTATATAAGTATATTAGCTTATATTATAAATTTTGGGAACATTAAAAATAGCTACAAGTATTTAAATGGCTAGTTTAATAGGTTAGGTGGTTAAAATGTAAAATTTGAAAAGTTTAGGGTACTAATATTAATTGCCGAGGACTAATGGGTTAATTTGGTGTATTAATAATATAATATAAGGTAGGAATTAATATTATGATTTTTGGTGAATTTAAATAAGTGTTTAAGTGTTGAAATAACATTTTATAAAGTTTTGGGGCTATTTTGTAATTAATGGAAAGATTAGGGTTATAACCGAGACTACATATGATTTTATGGGTATATTAAAGTATTAACTATGAAATTAAGTCTTGGTCAAAGTTTTGACCAAAAACTTTGGGTTAAAATGATTTATGACATAAAATAATAAGTTTATAAAAGTTTTGGGGTGAATATGTAAATTATAAAAGTTTAAATGGAAAACTGAAAATTAATTGGGGCGGATATGTAAATTATAAAAAAATAAGTGTTCATTTCGGTATTTAAGGAAATTGAATATTAAAACTATAGTTTATAAGTTAATATGTAACTTATATAAAGTTTTTGGGGTTAAAATGTAATTATAGAAAATATATGTTGAAACCGAAATATAGATGTGGTTATATGGTAATTTTTGAAAGTTAATATGCTTAATTTACAATTACCGAAAGTTAATGTGAATATTTGGTAATTTATAAAAATTAGAATACTCCATTTGTAATTATCGAAATATTAAGTGGTTAAATAGTAAATTATAAAGTTATGTGGTTATTAGGTAATTTATAAAGGTTGTTGGGTATAAAATATAAATACCGAATTAAAAAGGATGATTTTGTAATTTAATAAAGAAAGGAATAAAAACTATGTAATATGCTATAATATGGAATATAATATAAAGTTTATAAAATAAAGGTGGTTATAATAAAAATAACCAAATGGTGTAATATAAAGAATAAGTGGAAACAATTATGAATATATAAATAAGGAAATAGAAATATACTACAAGGTAGAAATTCATTATCACATGTGGATGCCACATAAAATAACGAACTGTTGAACTATCTAGAGTCGCTGTAAAATAACAGGGGGAAGTAAAGAACATACAGGATTAGTATATTACAAGTATTAGTTCAACAGTAACAGTACTGTAATATTTAGTGAACAGTCGTATTAATATTATTCGTTATTGCATGTATAAATAATAGCGTACGGGAAAGAATTACTAAAGCGTGAATTGTCAAGCTAGCTGTTACTACGGTGAACGGTATGTTAATTGTGTGGTCTGAATGTCCTAAGGATTTTCCTAAGGTCCACACGTGTGTGCTTAATTGTTAAGAGTTATATCTGTGATTTTATGTACATTATTTTGTATACTGTATTGCTCAACACTGTTGCGTTATATGTTACGCGAACGTCTTATGACTGGAAGTTTATACATCTAAACTGAAAAAAAAGACTAACTGACCTTTAGGTATTATTAAACCTAACTGATGGTCAGCTGTTATAGTCTTAACTCAAGGATTGAATATTGTATCATTGACTAAAGGGCTAACTTATTAAGAGAGGAATCCAGATTGTTTCGACTTTCTGGTTGCGCATCGTGATCACTACGAGAGACTTCAATGGGGAGTCACTCAAGGGAATCCATTGTCCACACTCGACGATGGCGGAGGGCACTGCCGTTGGTGCACAGGTTCGACCGGATCGGTCAATATATTATCCAAGGCCATAAGGTCAGCTGGTAACGGTTCCATTGGAACCCAGGGGACTACTGTCCATTAATAAGTTTTAAGGGTTGTCTTGACATGACGCCTAAAGTGGAAATTAATTAGAAAAGTTTAAGTGATTGGTTAAAGGACAGGGGCCAGGTGGCCAACTAACAAGTACAGTTTAATACGTGTATCTTGTTGATTACTGTTATGGATTGTTGGTGTTTGAATATTGGTTGTGGTTATTATTATGCACTGATGTTTGCAGGTGGACTATTGTGTGATTGTTTGATATTACAGTTATTTCAGTTATTATTGTAAACCGGTATACCTTGTAAAGAATCTAATATCAAGATGGCTAAAACGACTTAAGGAATCTAGATGACTTAGGACTACATTTAGCATACCAACATTTCGATTGCTGAGCCCTTCAATAGGTAAAACATTTCAGGTTACTGAAGAATACACAAGCCGGAGTGCGGGGAACAGGGTAGCTGCTGTGTTTTGATAAACACTTGTAGTTTATTTATGTACTGTATTTTGGAGATTGTTGTATTCGGTTAGTTACTCGTTTAGTTTGGATTTGGTCTGTAATAATTAGAGTGCTCTGTATCTGTTCATCACTGTTGTGCAAAATAGTGGTGAAACTATCTTGCTAACTATGGGCAGTGAACCCAATCATTGTAGTACAACAAGGTCGTATCCACAGGGACTTCGTAACTATCAAGCTAATTATAAGCTTAGTAAATGTGCAAGAGGATATATACAAAAGTGCATAAATGTAAATTATGGGTTTTGGGTTTTTTGGGTTGTAATTGGAGAAATAAAGAAAAGCAATAAACACTAAACTAACTATCTAGGATAGGTGTAGCCCGGGATGGATATTTGCACCTGTCCTCCCCTTACTACCGATTGTCGAACCTCAAACTCATAGCTAAACCACGGGAACGCTTAATTAATTAGCAACCAAATCTAGGCCTACTAATCCTAACCAATTTAATCGAGACTTCTCATTCAGCTAAGCCCCAGGTCAATCGATAGCACTAAGCTCAAGTTCCACTAAGGTTGCAATGTAGTCTAATCTCAAAATTATCGAAATCAGAGTACACCGTTTTAGTCTCTAACAGTTTAGGATTCTATCTCTGAATACCATTTTGATAGAATCCCACAATAATGCTAAACTAATCGGTAGGCCAAACCAACCAATTTAACACATAGAAGACAAATTGAGCAAAACCCTTAACAAATCCCCAAATCATGAGCAACAAGTTTAGAAGTCATAACACTCAATAATCATCTTCTTAAGCTCAAAGACTAAAATAAACATAAAATAAGTTCAAGATTCAACAATGGAGGTTTTAGGGATTTTGGGGCAAAATCCCCATCCCAACTACAAGGAAACTACACAACCATTAAAGCACAAAAGAGAGAGAAGGGAGAAGAAATAGCCATGAGAGATTGAGGAAGAGCTTCAATGGAGGTGAGCCTTCTCCTCCTTCTTCTTCTCTTCTTCTCTTCCTTCCCTTTCTTCTTCTTCTTCTTCCCTCTTTTCTCTTTTTTTCCGTCGTTTCTCTGTTCTGTGTGGAATCCCCTCTTTCCTCTTCTTTCCCCTTTTTAAATCTGATTTTCTGGGCAAATTTTTACGACCGACCGAACTTGCAAGTTCGGTCCTAGGGTCGGTCGATTCCAGTAGCTTGCAACAAACGCGAATCTGGCAAAATTTCGACCCGACCGACCTTGCAAGGTCGGTCCTAAGATCGGTCGGAGTCAGGCTAACTTCAAAACACTGTATCTTCTTCTTTTAACTCCGATTTTGGATCCGTTTGCGCCCACGCGTTCCTCTCTTCGTCTACTTTACTCCTAGCTATTTTAATCCTCCTGTTTAAACAAATAATGTGTAAACACCAATGAAACACAAGACTAAGGAAAACAAGCTAGAGTGGAGAAATGAGCATGAAAAGTGTTGATTAAACATATGAAATACACCCCTAAAACATGCTCATTTGGACACTCATCACACCCCCACACTTACCATTTTTGCTTGTCCTCAAGCAAAACCAGCACCCATGCAAGTAAGGAATGCTCAAGACTAACAAACACTAACATGAATTGTAGGATAAAAGAAGAAGCAAAAAGTGATTAAAACCTTTGAGGAGTGTGAACCATCTCTTAGTGGTGGCATGGGTGCTTAGGGCAAAACAAAATCTAGAGTTTCGGGGTATGATCCGAAGTGCTTCAAAGTTCTAATGATTAGGTGACTTGGAGAGCTTTTACCATGTCCAACTTCTCTCAAGAATGGGCATTGAGAAGAAAACAAAAGGAAAATAGATTTATGCATTTTTGTTTCACTTTTGCATAAGAGATGAGAAGAAAATTTTGGCATCAAGCCTTTGCATTTAAGAACACTCAACTCTCATTGTTGGTTAACAATGGCGTCTCACAAGTCCCTTGATGGATTTTCACAAAGAAGCACCCCTTAGCAATCCCTAAGAAGAAGATAGAAGGAACCCCAAAGCAATAAAAATCCAACCATACAAGATCACTTGGCCACACCGCATGTAAAATGCTCCTCAAAAGCAATCAAAATGAAAAATTTAAGCATTTATCCCACAATTCATAACAGTATTTGTTCTTAATGAGAACAACTCACAACACAAGGGTCCAAGTTTTTTATTTTGGACAATCGCAAGATAAGCAAGAGATCTAACATTTAAGCACGCAATTCGCCGAAAAGGTCACTCCCCCACACTTAACTTGAATAATGTCCTCATTGTTCACCAAACAAACCGGGAAGGTTTCAGAAGACCTTTTCAGGAAGCAGGCAAAAGAGGAAACACAAGGGACATAAACACCATTATACCACAGCAGCTATCCCCAGATTTACAGATTCAAAATTAGAGAGAAGAACGAAAACTAAAAGAAACTAGTACTCCCCTGAGATTGCTATTGCTATCAGTTTGTAGAACTCCCCCACATTTGAGCTTCAGCCTCAAGTAGCGTAGCTTAGTTGCGGTGTGGACTGGAAGGTGCACCTGCATAAAAACACTAGAAGCAACCAAACTACAACTGGAGTTAAGGGTTAACAAAAACAAAACCAAAGGAGAACGAAAACCCAAAACAGGAAATAAAAATAGTGGAGTCGTTGTGGGCAAATATTAAAGGAAGGGTGAAACGAGTACTCCCCGATAAGATGCGGAAGGAAGATAGGGTGCCCGCACAATTGCAAATGGGAGGGGTCGTTGAGTACTACCTTCAATCGTTGGAGATGAAGGTCCTCTTGGAAAATTTCGCCAGAGGTTCCTTTGTAATTGTTCTTAATTTCATCCCGTTTTCAGAGGGGCTTACCTGTTTCCAAAATATTCACAACACAGACGCCACCAATTGGGCGTAAAAGGGCAAGTCCAAAGAATGCCAAATAGCCCATTATTGAAAACAATGCCAAATCTAAACTAACAGAATTTAAAAGATAGGACACGAAATGAAATCCGGGTTGCCTCCCGGTAAGCGGCCCTTCTTTAAGGTCTTTGGCTAGACCATACCACCGTGAAGTCATCTGGGATCGAATATGAACGTTGAAGTCGGCTTCAATGAATGGGTTGGGCAGGCATCATCTAGCAATGAAGAACGACCCATCAAAAGGAAATGTGGCCTCAACACTTAGGATGTGAAAGTGTAAACTCCACCGATCGTTCATCAGGTGGAAGTGTTAGGTGGGTGATCCTTGGTACGAGGATCAAACTGTGGTGGAGCCTCCTCTTCAAATTCAAGGATGTAAACATCCTTATCTTCAGTGAGCGGTGCAAGGAGAACTCCGGAGCGGACTTTGTCTTCAATCTTTGGTCCTGGATCAAATGGGAAGGTGGCCTCCACACTTAGCGGGTGTACGTTAAGCTTTCACCCAACTTCATTAGTGCACAGGTGGGGGCCTTGATCCTTCAAATGAAGATCAAAGTTAATGGGCTCCTCCTCCTCAAATTCAAGGACGTAGAAATCCTCGACCTCGGGTGAGGCTCATAGGAAGAGCCGAGGTGGACATCAACTTCAGAGGGGATGACTCCTTGAAGTCGGTGGTGGTACTCCCTCTGAGGAGTCAGAGGGAGACAGTGTCTCCTCCTTCTCAAATTTGAGGATGTGAGCATCCTCGTGATCTTGATGGAGCACGGAGAAGGCGGGGAAATATGGGTAGTTGACTTTAGAGGGAGAAAGCTCCTTGAAGTCAGAGTGGAGACTCTCTTCTGATGAAGTGTCTTCATAGTCAAGCCGGGGGTGGAGTGGTGCTGGGCTTTCAGATTCGCACAGGGGAGGAGTTGGAGAGTAGCTCAAGTCCTCAGCAGGCTGTTCCACATCATGAACTGTTTCGTTCTCAAGTCGTTGCGCAATCTGATCGATCTGAGCTTGAACATTCATGTTGAAGGTATTTTGCTTCATAAAAGTATCTTGCATAGTCGAGTTAGGCTTGCAAGAAGAGATAAGATCAGACATGAGCTCCTCCAAACTGGGTGAATCAACCTCTACTGTGATCTCAGGACAGTGAGCACTCTCGTGGTCTCCTCCACACTCTTGGCCACAAGCCTCCGGTAGACATATGAGTTGAGGTCCTCCATAAGAGCTCGCAATTCTGCCATTGTTGTTGGACATTGGGGGCTCTCATGATATCTCCGCACCTCTGACATACATCCCATTGATTGTAGTTCTCTGCGCCATAGGAGTAACCGTACCAACCTCCTGCTTGATCGTAGTGACCATCCATCAGAATTAAGTACCTAAAAAACAAAAATTTATACACAAAATGGGCAAATAAATGAAATGAAAATCTGCACAAAAACTAAATAGATAATAAACCAGATAGTTGGACCGAAGTCCCCGGCAACGACGCCAAAAACTTGTTGTGCAAAATAGTGGTGAAACTATCTTGCTAACTATGGGCAGTGAACCCAATCATTGTAGTACAACAAGGTCGTATCCACAGGGACTTCGTAAATATCTAGCTAATTATAAGCTTAGTAAATGTGCAAGAGGATATATACAAAAGTGCATAAATGTAAATTATGGGTTTTGGGTTGTAATTGGAGAAATAAAGAAAAGCAATAAACACTAAACTAACTATCTAGGATAGGTGTAGCCCGGGATGGATATTTGCACCCGTCCTCCCCTTACTACCGATTGTCGAACCTCAAACTCATAGCTAAACCACGGGAACGCTTAATTAATTAGCAACCTAATCTAGGCCTACTAATCCTAACCAATTTAATCGAGACTTCTCATTCAGCTAAGCCCCAGGTCCAATCGATAGCACTAAGCTCAAGTTCCACTAAGGTTGCAATGTAGTCTAATCTCAAAATTATCAAAATCAAGTACACCATTTTAGTCTCTAACAGTTTAGGATTCTATCTCTGAATACCATTTTGATAGAATCCCACAATAATGCTAAACTAATCGGTAGGCCAACCAACCAATTTAACACATAGAAGACAAATTGAGCAAAACCCTTAACAATCCCCAAATCATGAGCAACAAGTTTAGAAGTCATAACACTCAATATCATCTCATTAAGCTCAAAGACTAAAATAAAACATAAAAATAGTTCAAGATTCAACAATGGAGGTTTTAGGGATTTGGGGCAAAATCCCCATCCCAAGCTACAAGGAAACTACACAACTATTAAAGCACAAAAGAGAGAAGGGAGAAGAAATAGCCATGGGAGATTGAGGAAGCTTCAATGGAGGTGAGCCTTCTTGTAACACCCGGCGTGGTGTTACCTCCCACATCGATCGGAGAGAGCACGAACCATACCTTATTAGGGTGGGGATACTCTTCCCTTGTGTGACGCGTTTTGGGGCGAAACCCCAGGAACAAATCCGTGCGGCCTGCGTGCCAAAGCGGACAATATCACATGTGGGCTGTTTGTCTGGGCTGTCACATGGTATCAGAGCCAGACCCAGGTCGGTGTGGGTCCAGTGAGCCCGTGAGGGCACTGGGCTCCTTAAGGGGGGTAGGTGTAACACCCGCGTGGTGTTACCTCCCACATCGATCGGGAGAGCACGAACCATACCTTATTAGGGTGGGGATACTCTTCCCTTGTGTGACGCGTTTTGGGGCGAAACCCCAGGAACAAATCCGTGCGGCCTGCGTGCCAAAGCGGACAATATCACACATGTGGGCTGTTTGTCTGGGCTGTCACAACTCGCCTTTCGTGTAAGACTTTGGGATTAGTTGTGTACTCAGTACCAATAAGCTTTGAACCTTGAAGGATAATATATATGAACAGGATGTTAAAACTTACATTATCATGTAGCCATACTAAATGACACAGAGTCAATGAGACCGTGAATTACTGAACCAGAATTTCCACCTGCATGGCGCACTTGCTATTGCAAGCGCTATGACAGTAAACCACTGAAATTTCCATCTGCCTTGCGCACTTGCTACAGCAAGTGCACGACACGACAGCAACAGCAACAGTAACAACTACTGCAAATGCAACTGCAACAACTACTACTTTTAACCTTTTATAAAAAAAAACTGTTTTCCAAACTTTTTCATTCAAACCTTGAGATTAGAAACCTATGCAACCTTGGAAGGACCGTTAGTCCGACCACTGCAACTGGACACATTATACAGCCACTATGACTGTAAAAAAAAAACCAGTTTAAACGTACGAGGAAGTTTCAGACAAGGCTTATTAGCCAAATACCAACGGTGTATACCGGCATTAAATGCTAATCACTACCAGTGATAAGGTTTAGTCCTCATGGACAAGCATACCCTTTGTAGATGCACCACCGTCAGTGAGGATGGTTGGAAAGTGAAGAGCCAAGTTGCTCAAGCTATTGTGCATCTGCATGCATCCAATTACATGGATGAGGGGACATATATGAACTATGGATGAGATATGACCGGAAAAAAAGGGGAGAAAAGGAATATGTATTGTACTCAGTGAAAAAAAAAAGGAGAAACGAGTTTGCTAATATAGCACGGATTTTATTTACACCGAGTTGAGTAATACCAGTCTATGATACGAATTACCACGGATGCCACAAAGGCAATAACACTTATTACGGGATAACCGATAACACGAACTATTAGACAAAAAAAAAGAAAGCAGAAGCAAAAAGAAGACAAAAAAAACAAGCAAAAAAAATGAAGAAAGAAGAAGAAGAAAAAAAAAGTAGTAGAAGAACAAAAAAAAGGGTATCCATCAAAAGGGAGATTGACAACAAATACTTCACTATAACCGTGTGACAACATTACCAGTTTACTAAACGAGTCATGGGACGACCGCACTCCGTTAGGAGCATGTGGGCCTGACAGACTTATTCATGAGTTAGTAGGGTAAGTAGTAATGTATCAGTACGGTACCCCATGCAAGTAGACAAGTAGTGTTAGGAACACGAGAAGTAGTCAACTCCATTCTACGGACAGTAAGACGGATTACCTCGAAGATGGATGAGAAGAGCCGCAGTTAAACCAACGGGCTAAAGAAAAAAGAAAGGAACCTTCAACAGAGAACAGTAGACAGTATACAGTGAAGACAGGGAAACATTCAAGGAAAAGAACCAAAAAAAAAAAGCAACAAGAAAACCTATTATGGACGAAAATATGTAGAATCCTCATAAGGATCGAGTAATTCTTATAATCCAGAGGGAACCTACCAGATGAGATGGACATAAACGCGTGATTACACAAAGAGAAAAGATAAAGCTATATGATAGCAGAAACCTTGCTCAAGGAACAGTGGATTCGGAATGTACCACTCACAGGATAATTCGCACATCTTTTCTATTTGCCTCATTGGATATTAGCTGTTGAGCGTTTACGCCTCTGCACTCTGTATGACTGAGTGTTTTGGTATTGCACTCGCGCAGTTATTAATCTAATGGGAATGCAGAAAGATAAAGTGGATATCAACACGAGTGCGTAAAAAAAAAGGAAAAAAAAGAGAACTACAACAGTGTGTCACTCCGGAACAAAAATACCGAGAGACATGGATGACAAACATCATCTTTGTGGACATATAGGCTGGTACGTCTTAGTATTACAAAGACAAGTGCAAAGAGCACTAAGTACTAACAGTAGCCAATGTCATATTACATCTCAACTGAATGTCAGTGAGAGAAGACACACGCATTTATGCCAGTGATCCAAACCAGTGGATTCACAGCAAAAAAAAAAGAGGCAAATTGGGACTTTGTTCATGGGTCTACACCTCATACGGAGCGAGTGGGCCCATAAGAATGAACTTGGGAGAGAGCACAAAAGATCAGTGCCTCACCTTTTATTATTGTGGAACCCTGAAGGGCTAGAGTCATACCCGTCTCTCTGATATGAGGATAATCCACGAGTTGGAGAACTCTTTGAGAGCCAAGTATCCAGCGCTCCTTGTTGAGCGGCTGTTGTATACTTGTGGGGTACGGGGGCGTAACCCTTTTTAAGGGGGGTAGAACCTCTTGGCTGTGCATGATAAGTGTCCAAATGAGCATGTTTATTAGGTGTATTTTATATATAATATTAACACTTTTCTTGCTCATTTCTCCACTTCGGTTAGTTTTCCTCTAGTTTATGTTTTATTGTTTATCTCACAAAATTATTGGTTTAACATGAGGAAAACCAAGCTGGGACTAAAGTAGATAAAGAGACGAACACATACGCAAACGGCTCAAAACGGAGCCCAAACGAAGAATTTAGAGCCGGTAGAAGAAATAACCCATGTCCTCCTGATAAGAGGCGGACAAGACACAAGTGTCCTCGAGGCGGACAAGACACAAGTGTCCTCCTGATAAGAGCGGACAAGACACAAGTGTCCTCAAGGTAAACAGGCGGACAAGGAACACCACCCACAAAGACAACCGCTTATTTTCTAGCGGACCCTCACATGCAACCGCGAGGCGGACACAACGAGGAGACCGCCACTTAAGAGGCGGACAACACATAGGCGACCGCGAGGCGGACAAGACAGAGGAGACCGCCTCCTTATCAGGCGGACGAGACACAGGCTACCGCCCCCTAAGTGGAGGACAAGAGACATGGAACCGCCTGGCGGACAGGGGGCGGTTGATGAGGCGGTTGTGACTAATTTTAGTCGCGACTAGTTTCTTCTTCTTCGCCCGTCTTGGTCTGCAACTCGTCCACTGTCTGCGCCTACCTTAATTCACGCCTCTGTCTGTCCCCTTCAATCAGTGAGCAATCAATGAGCTCAATCTTCCACCGCCTCAATCAATTGCTCACGCGTCGTCTATCTTCTCTGCTTCCTTTTCTTCCTTTCTCTATAAAAACCCACGAGACTTCTCCTTTCAAAGACACACGAATTCACCAATCGATCCACGACCACTTCACCACCATCTCATTTCTCTTCTCCCGCCTTCTCCATTTTATTTATTTTACAGTCCACCAAATTCACCTCTAGCCCTACGTACACAAAATAGCAGAGTGAGACGGAGTGATTACGGATGATTTCTATTACTCTCGTCTCTATCTATCTATTTAATATGTTAGGCTAGTTTACGTTTACTCTGGGAATAGTTATTATATATCTGTACTAATTATGCAATATTTCTACTGGTTTATTTTATACAGTTTGTTACGCTTAAAGGTTATCATGCACCTTTTTAATAGATCTCGCGAATTTATTAAATTGCTTTCCTAAGTCTATTTTGATCAGACCGGTGATAAATATACAGGTTAATTAAGGCGTATAACTAGAGGAAACTTGTTATGATTTAATAAGTTAGTATTCAGTTGCAAATGTAATTCCTCAATACTCCTCTGCCGTTCACAGGCTTTTGCTTGAACCTTGATTAGAACCTTGCATTACAGGTGAACGAGTTCTTATGAGGCTATGACTTAGTCCTTAAGATATTTACAGGAACCTTGCCAAATTATTAAACCAGTAGAGATAGCTTAATTATGCAGATTATAATAACCTGACCCAGAGTTCCATTTTATTTATCTATTAACTTAGTTTATTTTATCTTTTCTTTTTATTTATTTTACAAGTCAATTAATCCCCCCTCTTTGACACGCTTAGGTACTATTATATTTATATTAGTCCCACGGTTCGACATCCGGTTGCTTACATTTTCACTATACTACTACTGCGACCGGGATTTATTTGCAGCCCGACGTTATTTTTGGGTTTTAATTTCTTTCTTTTATGTTAATTATACCTGTTCTAACCACTCACAAATATAACGTCTGCAAAATGGCGCCGTTGCCGGGGACTAGTTTATTCTAGTCCCTAAGCCCCGGATTATTCACTTGTTATTTTAGAATATTTTTGTCTATTTTATTTTGTTGTTGTTATATTAATTATCTTTCATATTTTTGTTTATATATATTTTGTTTATATTAATAGTATGTTAGTTCTCTAATCTGTATGTTTTGTTTCAGTACGTAATCGGAAAAAAAAAAAAAAATCGAACAGAGGGCTGTCCGCCCTCCTGTCCGCCCAAAAACCAAGCGGACGTCTCACAGCCGCTCCGCCCCTTGTCCGCGTTGAAACGAAGCGGACGTCCAAGCGGACGTCCCTATTTTGAAAAAAAAACGACACGTTCAAAAAAAAAAAAAAAAATCTGTTCTTTCTCAATCTGTTTCTACTTCATTTTATATTTTGTTTATTATTTTTATGTTTGTTTCTAATCATGTTATTTTCTAACCTGTTTCAGTAGTTTTGTTTAATTTACAAAAACACAAAAAAAAAATCTCTCTGTACGTGGCAAATGGAAGAAGCGTTTGAATTTTGGCAGGATTTATATTACTCTGAATGTGGGGGAGCTCATGATTTTGAGGATTGTCTCATAGTCCAAGAGCAACTCTGGTTAGAAGATCAACCAGACTACCTGGAGAGAATCGCTCAACTACTAGAGCAATCAATGAGCGAAACAGTTCAAAAGGTAGAACACCCCACTACAGACGAGCCACTCATAGAGATCCCTCCCTCTAAAATCAATTACCGCTATCTTCCCTCCTTCTCTGTAATATACCCAGACAATGAGGATATTTATATCCTCGAAAATGAAGAGAAGGAATTGCCACCACCTCCCGCCATCATATCCAAACAAAATGCCACTATCACCTTCGAAGAATTAACTTTCTCTGAAGATGATATCGAGCGTTCTTTCTTCGAGCCTCACCTACAAGAGGAGGAAGTTTACATCCTCCAATTTGAGGAAGAAAATCTGCACCGCCGGGTCTTCTGTTAGAACTACGTTCCCGGCAATACCTCCTCAAACACCAGATTTTGTGGAGTATTAATTTTCTTATTTTATATGCCGAGGTAACGTTTTGTTTTGATCCAGGATAACGAGCAGGCGTCTAGCCAAAGACGTTAAAGAAGGGCAGCTTCCTGGGAGGCAACCCGGGTGTACTTTTATTTTTATTTTGCTTTTATGCTCTTTTAATTTTCAGGTTCTCTTAAAATTTTATTTTTGCTAACTTTTAACCCCGTTTATAGTGTGGTTGCTTCTAGTGTCTTATGCAGGTGCATCTCCATGTGGACACCGCAACCAAGCTACGCTACTTGAGGCTGAAGCTCAAGTGTGGGGGAACTCCTATAAACGCAAGCAAAAATAAAATCAGGGGAGTACCAGTTTCTTTACTTTTGCTTTTATTTAAATAAAAACTGCAGAGGAGCGTTTATGTGCTTAAATGTTTATTTGTGAACTTTGTGTTTTCTCTATTTTATCTACTAACCGAAAAGGTCTTCTGAAGCTTCCCTTGTTTTTCTGGTGAACAATGAGGACATTGTTCAATTTAAGTGTGGGGGATGTGCCCTTTTCGGTGACACTTTGTGCTTAAATATTTAATCTCTCTCCTTATTTTTCGTTTGTCCAAATTCAATATCGTGGACCCTTTATATGTGGGTTGTTCTCTTTAAGAATAAATACTGTTATGAATTGTAGGATAAATGGTACAAATTTTAAAATTTTGATTACTTTTGAGGAGCATTTTATATGCGTGTGACCAAATAATCTGCAAATGGTTGGATTTTATTGCTCAGGGTTTCTTTCTGTCTTCTCTCTTAGGGATTGCTAAGAGGTACTTCTCTGTTTAAAAAAAAAAAAAAAAAAAAGAAAAATAATAAGGGACTTGCGAGACACCATTAGTAACCAACAATGAGAGTTGAGTGTTCTTAAATACAAAGACGTGATGCCTATATTTTTTCTCATCTCTTATGCAAAAGTGAAACAAATGCATAAATCTATTTTTCCTTTTGTTTTCTCCTCAATGCCCGTTCTTGAGAGAAGTTGGCCATGGTAAAAGTTCTCAAAGTCACCTAAAAGAAACGTTGAAGTACCTTAGATCATACCCCGAAACTCTATATTTTATTTTTACCCTGAGCACACCTATGTCACCAGCAGTTAATTTTTCACACTCCTCAATAAGTTAAAAGATCATGTTTATCCTACCCTTCATAATAATATTTGTTAGTATTGAGCATTTCCCTACTTGGGTACGTGATTTTGCTTGAGGACAAGCAAAAAGATAAGTGTGGGGGTGTGATAAGTGTCCAAATGAGCATGTTTATTAGGTGTATTTTATATATAATATTAACACTTTTCTTGCTCATTTCTCCACTTCGGTTAGTTTTCCTCTAGTTTTTTTTATTGTTATCTCACAAAATTATTGGTTTAACATGAGGAAAACCAAGCTGGGACTAAAGTAGATAAAGAGACGAACACATAGACGCAAACGGCTCAGAAAACGGAGCCCAAACGAAGAATCTAGAGCCGGTAGAAGAAATAACCCATGTCCTCCTGATAAGAGGCGGACAAGACACAAGTGTCCTCGAGGCGGACAAGACACAAGTGTCCTCCTGATAAGAGGCGGACAAGACACAAGTGTCCTCAAGGTAAACAGGCGGACAAGGAACACACCACCACAAGAGACAACCGCTTATTTTCTAGCGGACCTCTCACATGCAACCGCGAGGCGGACACAACAGAGGAGACCGCCACTTAAGAGGCGGACAACACATAGGCGACCGCGAGGCGGACAAGACAGAGGAGACCGCCTCCTTATCAGGCGGACGAGACACAGGCTACCGCCCCCTAAGTGGCGGACAAGAGACATGGAACCGCCTGGCGGACAGGGGGCGGTTGATGAGGCGGTTGTGACTAATTTTAGTCGCGACTAGTTTCTTCTTCTTCGCCCGTCTTGGTCTGCAACTCGTCCACTGTCTGCGCCTACCTTAATTCACGCCTCTGTCTGTCCCCTTCAATCAGTGAGCAATCAATGAGCTCAATCTTCCACCGCCTCAATCAATTGCTCACGCGTCTGTCTATCTTCTCTGCTTCCTTTTCTTCCTTTCTCTATAAAAACCCACGAGACTTCTCCTTTCAAAGACACACGAATTCACCAATCGATCCACGACCACTTCACCACCATCTCATTTCTCTTCTCCCGCCTTCTCCATTTTATTTATTTTACAGTCCACCAAATTCACCTCTAGCCCTACGTACACAAAATAGCAGAGTGAGACGGAGTGATTACGGATGATTTCTATTACTCTCGTCTCTATCTATCTATTTAATATGTTAGGCTAGTTTACGTTTACTCTGGGAATAGTTATTATATATCTGTACTAATTATGCAATATTTCTACTGGTTTATTTATACAGTTTGTTACGCTTAAAGGTTATCATGCACCTTTTTAATAGATCTCGCGAATTTATTAAATTGCTTTCCTAAGTCTATTTTGATCAGACCGGTGATAAATATACAGGTTAATTAAGGCGTATAACTAGAGGAAACTTGTTATGATTTAATAAGTTAGTATTCAGTTGCAAATGTAATTCCTCATACTCCTCTGCGTTCGCAGGCTTTTGCTTGAACCTTGATTAGAACCTTGCATTAAGCTGAACGAGTTCTTATAGGGCTATGACTTAGTCCTTAAGATATTTACAGGAACCTTGCCAAATTATTAAACCAGTAGAGATAGCTTAAATTATGCAGATTATATAACCTGACCCAGAGTTCCATTTTATTTATCTATTAACTTAGTTATTTTATCTTTCTTTTTATTATTTACAAGTCAATTAATCCCCCTCTTGTGACACGCTTAGGTACTATTATATTATTAGTCCCACGGTTCGGACATCCGGTGCTTACATTTTCACTATACTACTGCGACCGGGATTTATTTGCAGCCCGACGTTTTTTTGGGTTTTAATTTCTTCTTTTATGTTAATTATACCTGTTCTAACCACTCACAAATATAACGTCTGCAGTGCACATGTGTGCACTAAATTTTGTTGTTTTAGTATGCATTGCATACAAAGAATTGGTGGTGTGCGGGGCATACGAGGTTTGTTTGATTAGTATGTGAATTATTTCGTATGCATGGCATACAATGAATTGGTCTTGTTGGTTATGGTTGGTGCGCGGGGCGTACGTTGTTTGGTTGTTTGTGTGTGATGTACACTTGTATGTACGTATCTTACGAGATACTGTATGAATGTTGTGTTTACACCAGGTGTGTAACACTTTTCTTATGCTATTTGTGATATGTATTCATATTGCTTTATAGAATGATTACATATGGTATCGCCTAGATACGAAATGAATCATTAGATATGGAATGTGGAACAATGGAATGTTATGGACACCTCAGGGAGGTTGTCAGGGTTGGTAGAACTGATAGGAATGATGGTGCTGATGGATCACCTATATCCATATATGATTGAACTAACGCCACAATGTGATGGCTATGTGCTGTATAAGCGCAATACGAGTGTGTGTAAATGATATATCACATAGATATACATTATGGGAACAATGGGTAGTTATACATTTATATATACTTACCTATTTGATTAAGAGACTTCGGGACGAAGTCTTTTTAAGGGGGGTAGATTGAAATACCCCAAATTAATAAAACATGGATTAAATATTTAATCACATTAATTAAGGCCTAAACATGCCTTAAAAGTCAACTGAGAACAACAGTGGTCAACACAAAACAAGATGTTGCACCCTTTGACTGTTAAGGGTAAATAAATACCCAAATGAACTTCTTAGGACCTAAAAATTTGTCCTAAGTATATTGACATAATATTAAACATATTATAACCGTTGGACAACACTCCAACACAAAGAAAAAGCATTTACATGCTTCAAGGTCAAAAAGGGCAAAAAGGTGCTATAGGAAAACCTTAAAAATCAAATGACCTCTAAATGATATAAAATTGAATACCATGATCAAATATCATGTAAGGAACACAAAAAAAACCGTTGTCAAAGAAAACAGAGCCCAGAAACACCTTGCGACACAAAAGTGCACACAAAACTCCTTAAAGCGCATTTTTGTGTAATCGCCTTTTAAATTGGTTTTAAATGGGCTAAAAGGTTATAAATACCTTTAAATATAATAAAATATCATATTATATGATATTAGGAACTTAATTCCAGAAATTTACGAATTTTTACAAATTTAATATTAAAATATTAATAAAACCCTAAAGTGGGGCCCGTTTGGGTCAACATTGACTAAGTTGACCAATGTTGACCATTGACCACGAAATGGACTACAAGGAATCAGATAATTAAGTCTCTTAACAGACCAAGAGACAAGAGACATGTGACAATTAAATAAATGCTCTTACTTTTACATAAAATAACAAAAAAGACAACTTTACCTTATAAAACAAAAAAGGTGGGCTCCACTTACCTTTCCCATGTGAGCCAGCTGATTTGGAGCCTCCATTTGCTCCTCTTCCTCTTTGAATTTCGTGGCTCCAAGCTGGTACAAGACAAGAGATGAGTCACACATTCATTAAATGAATTAAAGTAACATATTTACTCCATTTTCAACCAAAATTTGAATCAATCAAGCCCTACCTTTCTCTTATCTTCAACGGCTGCCCCCTCCTCTTGTCTCCACTGATTGAGCTTCAATTATCCAACCCCAATCAGACTTGATGAGTCATCAAAGCAAGAAAATCTTAAAAAATGCAAAAAAGGTGCTTTAAGCTTATTTTAGGTCATTTCCTTCATTCCTTCCTCTTCAGCCGAGATGGCTCACACCTTGAGCTCTCTTTGGCTCCCCTCCACCGTAGGTAAGGTTCCCAAGCACCATTGATGAGGTTTCAAGCTCTAGGTAAGCTCTTAAGGCATAAAAATGCCCATTTTCTTCATCTTTCTTTCCTTTTTCGGTTGATCTACACTCCAACCTTTTCTATACATCTATGTAGAGTGATATGGAGGTTAGAGGAAGTGTTGGTTTCGTACATAACCAGATCTAAGGAGGAAAGTTCAAGTCTTGACCATTTAAGGTAAAAATGTGCTTTAAGCTCATAACTTTTGATTCCCTTCAAGTTCGGCTGTGAAACTTTGCTCATAGCCTCCTCTTCTTCTCCTTTTCATGTGGAATCTGTTGGTAAGCCATTTGGATCAATGGTGGCCGAGATCCAAAGGAAATACCCTCTTTTAAGGCATTTTCCAAGGTAAAACCTAATAACAAGGTAGCATTTCGAGATCTAGCTATTTCCTATGTCAATATGGTAGATCTAACACCTTGTGGTGTGTTTGATTCAGGTTGAAACCATCTTGAACTCTCCTTGCATTCTTAAGGTGATTTTTGCCTTAAATCTTACATTAAATTACTTCTTATGGTTAGATCTTTCTTGGAGACTAACTAGGCCTTGGTTTCTGTTGAAAAACATGTAAAACAAGCTGTGGAGAATTTCTCCTTAAGGTGGCGAACTCAAACAAGGCTTTACCTAAGCTAAATCAAGGTATAAATCACTTAAAACCTTAACTTGATACATTAACACAAGTTTAAGTGTGTGTATATTAATTGCCGTGAGTGAAGGAGCAAAACAAGGTCTTGTTTGACCTTAAAATGTTTAAGGAATGGTTTAATAAATTTTATAACTAATTAAACAAGCATAATTGTCAAATTTAAGACATTATGTGGAAGTTTGGTAATTAAATGGAAAGTGTGTGGTGAGGCCGAAATTTATATGTATTTGGGACATTTATGTGTATTTTTTTTGTGAGCAAATGTTTGTAATAAGGCCATGTATTTTAGGCCATTTTATTATGCATTTACAAGCTTTTATTTAAGTTTAGGTGATATAATTATTACCGAAATGAAATGGGGTCTTAGGTGTAATTAAATTAAATTTGAGGGCTTTAGAATAATAAGGCCGAAAATTAGAGGTAAAAGGAGTAAAATAAAGTTTATAAGATTTATAAAGTTTTGGGGTTAAATGGTGATTTCTAGAAAGTTTGGGTGAAAACCGTAATTATAAGGAATTGTGGTCAAGGAAATATTAAGGTGGTCAACCTTGACCATATGCTAGGTTTTGACCAAATTAGAGTTAGATAACTTATTTAAGGTCTTATAATAAGATAAGTATTGTATGGTAATATTTTATGACATAGTGGTAAATATGTTATTATCAAAAATTAAGGGTGTACAATGGTATTTTAAACACCCATGGGCTATTAGGAATTTTAGGGATTTATTGGGTGGGTTTTGGAATTAAAATGAACTATATGTATAATATATAGTTATTATGTCATTATGACACTTTGGAGAAATATAGATGGTGGAATGGTAAATACAAAGAGAATATGGGTTAATAAGGATATTTATAACCCTTTGTGGAATTTGGTGATGTTTAGAATTATTAAGAGAATTTATAAGATATGTGTAATATATGGTTTTAATGATATGGAAGAACTATATGTTGTAAATAGGGCCAAATGGCAATTATAGAATAGCACAAGGGTTGTTCGGAATTTACAAAAAATAACCATAGGTTATACTCTTTTATAAGTTAGAAATGTTATATTGAATGGAATATATAACATGGTATGATTTAAGGGGTGATTTGTAAATTAAGGAAACTATGGTTTATGGAAAGAATAAGATTTTTTTATGGTGCCTAAGAGGCAATAATAAATAGTTTTGTATATAAGTTAAGGGAAATAAAAATATCATATCAAATGATATTAGAATATGGTATAACATTACATAATGTTATGTGGTCAAAAACGGAATTTAAATTAAGTTAAGGACTATACCGAGTTAATAAGAGTTGAAAGATGAATTTAGACTAAGGTCTATAATGTTATAAATGCTATGACAATGATAGATTTAGATGGAATTAAAAATAAGGAAGGATACTCACATAAAATAATGTGATAAACTATAAATAAATGAGATTTATAAACTAAGGTGTTTATGGAATAAACTTAGGAGTTGTAATTATACAACATAAGAGGTTACATGATATTAGGATAATAATCTTAATATAAGTTGTATAATATAAAAACTAATGGGAATAATCATCCAATAAAAGAGGATAAAATGTAACATAAAATACAAGAGTTATTAAACTCATGAGAATTACCTACTGGTAAAAATATATACATACACAAGAAAAATGTATATAAGGAGGATAAATATATTTTGGTTGAAAACCATATGATTTAATGGTGGTGGTATAAAAAAAAAGATATAGTTACGATCTATAAGTTATGAACTTTAGAATGCAATATAATACAAGAATGCATGCATACATGCAACTATGAGTTACTTACCTAAACTAGATGTGGATAAGACTAAAAGAAATATAAGGAATTAAACTTAACAGTTGAATGTTTTGACGTACGCGTTTAAGTAACAAAGCCGACTGTTTTAGAGAAACCTGCAAAACAACTGTAGAAAACAGGGGTGAACTGTCGGGGTTACTTATTATTCGGAAATACCGGATGTAGTTAGTCATGGAGACTGACTTAAGTTTTATTACCGTTTAGAGTATATTTCTGACAAGGACGCTTGACGAGCTAGCGGACTGCACGGAGCATAGGATCTTGCTGATTCATACTCCACCGTAATACGTTAGGGTGAACGGTATGTAAAGGGGTTGCCGAGTTGACCTAAGGTTGCTCCTTGGGCTCGGATTTGGTTGATATAACTTGTATGTTGTTATGTGTCTCTGGTTGTCTCTGAGGGCTTCCTCAGTTCAGGCTTCTGTGTGATCTGTGATAAGATTGTTTGCCTGAATGTGTTAATTAATATGCATGAATTGTATATTTATAGCTGCTTATTATTTACTGTTGTTGAGTTAACAGTATTGGTTCGTATATGAACCTATATATATATAAAACGAACTAGCGGCTATGGTGCTATCTTATATGAAATATAAGGAACGTAAGTAAACGTTGTAGCACTATGATAATAACATACATATTATCTGAGACTTTTGTACGGAGCATTGGCCTTTTCTATACGCCGCTCTCGTATCTAACACTGGATCCCGAGTTTACAAACTCCGGATTGGACTAATGACCTTAGTCTGCTGGTTAGAAAATTTGGTAATGCGATGCGATGGTATAATTAATTAATTAATGGAATGGAAGTAAAGCCAAGAGGATGTGGCTCTTGGTGCGCGCTGTGATCACAAAAACGATACCAGGATGTCCGCGTACGGGTCCGTAAGTATCAAGAAAATTTCCCGTGAGCTAGAATGGCTCGTTGGTCGGAGACTCTACGTTGGAGTGGCTACTGCCGTGGGTGACCCGCCATAATATATGGGAACTAGAGACGTGTCGTTTTTTAACGAGACATTGTCACTAGGTATAACTGAACAACTAAAACATTTGAGACTTATACAGTGGCGAACAATACCATGGACGAGACTTAATACTTGTTTATTAATCTCGTTGTTTCGCTTGTTGTTCATTGGTTATACTTGTGGTTATTTTATTGTGTGTTGATGGTTGGATGGAGCCTACAAGGCTAAGGTAAATCAAATATGAAAACTGTACGCTACGGCGATGTACATTGTACAATATTTGTTGTTGTTCGATACGTTCGATATATATTTTGGTTTGTGATATCTAAATGATTGTTTGGTTTGGATGGATGATTAGTGTCTATGATTTTGGATGGTTATGTACATTATACATTTATGCTACAGTATTGTTATAACTGTAAAATGGAAGAGCATGAAACCAATTTAATAAAAAGATGGTTAAATGACAAGTGACCATTAGGGTCCAGGCCCGGCATACTCAGCGTCTATCGCTGACTACACCATTTTCAGGTTGTTGATCATTGTCGGAGCTGAAGAGCAGGAACAGGGTAATTGGAGACGTTGTATAGTAATGAAGATGTATTGGTCTTATGGTAAGGTTATGTATTTTTCAGGATTGGGTAGACGCTCACTTGTCGATGTTTATGGTTATGACTTAGTATGATGTATAGGAGTTTCTCGTTATCACTGCGGTTAGCAGTTTGTTTATTTTGGAAGTTGGATGTAGTTTGGCTACGTTGCTTGCATGGGCGAGTAATGGCCGGTGACACCCGAGTGAGTTGTGTAATTGTTAGTTATTTCCGCTGCGAGACGTTTTTATTTATTGCTACGTGAGGGATTATATCGTGATTGTGGAGAGGGGTGTTACACTTCTCCTCCTTCTTCTCTTCTTCTTCTTCCTTCCCTTTCTTCTTCTTTTTCCCTCTTTCTCTTGTTTTTCCGTCGTTTCTCTGTTCTGTGTGGAATCCCCTCTTTCCTCTTCTTTTCCCCTTTTAAAATCTGATTTCTGGGCAAATTTTACGACCGACCAAACTTGCAAGTTCGGTCCTAGGGTCGGTCGATTCCAGTAGCTTGCAAAAACGCGAATCTGGGCAAAATTTCGACCTGACCGACCTTGCAAGGTCGGTCCTAAGGTCGGTCGAAGTCAGGCTAACTTCAAAACACTGTATCTTCTTCGTTTTAACTCCGATTTTGGATCCGTTTGCGCCCACGCATTCCTCTCTTCGTCTACTTTACTCCTAGCTATGTTACTCCTCCTGTTTAAACAATAAATGTGTAAAACACCAATGAAACACAAGACTAGAGGAAAACAAGCTAGAGTGGAGAAATGAGCATGAAAAGTGTTGATTAAACATATGAAATACACCCCTAAAACATGCTCATTTGGACACTCATCAATCACAGTGTGAGGAGTTGAGATTGTTGGAAGGAGTAATGATGCCTTGTTGCTCACAAGGGTGAGTAACGGCGTGTAACACCAAGGTAGATAGTTTTATTTCCGCTGCGAATTATTATTTATTATGCTACGACTTGCGACGTTATTACAGGTTTAGGATTGTTACAGTTGGTTTCAGGAGTGTTGAGGATTTCAATAAAGCTTTGCTCACTAAACAGCTGCGGAGAATCATTTCTTTTCTGGAATCTCTTATGTCTAGATCTTTTAAAGCCCTTTATTTCCCAAATGGGTGTGTAATAGAAGCTAAGCTTCCCTCGAGGCTAGCCAGATTTGGAAATCCTTGCTTCCCAACATCAGTCTTTTAAAAGTTGGTATTAGGAAGCAAGTAGGGAGTGGGTCTTCTACTTTGTTTTGGAACTTTCCTTGGGTTCCAAGACTAGGTGCTTTTCATATTATCTTGCCAAACCCCCTCCTCTTCTACTACCGAGTTGGTCTCTCATTTCATCAATCCAAGTCAGAATTGTTGGAACACTCAAAAACTCCAACAAACTCTTAGCTCCACAGAAAGTAACTTCATTCCTATAAACTCCTTCAAAATGACCATTGGGTTTGGGACCTCACAAGAGATAAAAAGTACTCTGTAAAATCTGGTTCAGTTTGATTCAAAAAGAAAAGGAAGACGGTCAGGCGTCTTTGCCTAACTGTTTTTCTCTCCTTAGGAACAAAATTGACAAAGGTATCAGCCCGCCACGAGCTAAATTGGTGTTTTGGAAATTTCTGAAAGGAATTACTCCTTGTCAAGGTAACATAGGTAACAGAATTGGTGGTGCTATAACATGCTTCTTTTGTGGGGATAAAGATACTCCTGCACATTGCTTTTTAAAGTGTTGTGCAGTCTCTGATATTTGGGGGCTTAGTATCAATCTTCAAAATGTTCCAAGTATTGATGGAGCTGCTATTGTTGATTGGCTCATTGACCAAGCAAGAGAGTGGGGGAAGGAAGAGCTTTCCTCTGTTATTAACCTCATGTGGGTGATATATGATGCTAGAAATAGATGTAAACATGATTCACCTCTAGCTTGGTGGAATGCGATTGAGAAAAATATTGCCTATATTGAGGCTTACAAAGCTGCTAGCAAAATGCATTCTCATGCAATAAGCGAAGGTGTCAAATGGAACCCCCCACCCCCAAGTTTCATCTCTGTCTCTCTTAATGTCTTCACAAAAAGGAACTAGCCACACCAGATTGGTGGCCTTTTGAGGAATGTGGAAGGTATTTCAGTTCTAGCTTTCAACAAGAAGATGTTAAGCACTTGTAAAGTGTAAATTGCTATTATCAAAGCAGCTTGTAATGCAGTGGAACTTGCTAGTTCAGGAGGTAACCATTGCATCTGCTTTGAAAATATGAAGGAGGAGCATCTCAAGATGGTGTTTGGGGCTGATAATGACCATATTTTGGAGATCAAGGTAGAAAGATTAAAGTTCAAAAATTTGTGTAATTCGCTTAGTAGTTAGGTGTGTAATAACTTAAATGACTACTTTAATTTTCCTAGTATGTTAGTTGCCAGAATGTTTAACGACTCTCCCTCAGGTTTGAAAGTGTGGGAAAGGGATCTTATTCCTTACAACATTACTAGTGCCTGTCTTTTGGACAAGGAGTTGAGTATGTAATTTGGTATGGTTGTTAATGAAAATATGCAGGAATGTTTTATAAAAAAAAGGAAACAACGAAATACATCTTCTTTTTAGCAATTATTTTCCTTTTTCTACAACGAAAATGCTGTAGATGACTACCACGGTTCTCTGTGACCAAGGCACTTATGCTGCTGTTGCCTTCACTCATAAGAAAGCACTTTCAAAGAAACAAGGAACAGAGGGTCAAAGATATGGACTGAAAGGAGAGGTCTGAAGTTTGACCTTATTTAATGCACCAACTTCTCACAACTATGTTTATTATTTATTATGTCAATAGGGATGGAGTCAGAAATTAATTGTTAGGGGATTAATTTTTTTATAAATGTTATTATTAAATTGTTAATAGAAAATATCAAAAAATTACATTGTATAAAATTATATAGTAAAAGTGTACAATTTTTGACATATATATCTTGATTTATATGTAAATGATCTAATATTGTCTTTGACATTTCAGTATCATAAGAGTATTATATTAACAAATATAAAGTCATTATTATATATATATATATATATATATATATATAATAGATTTTCCAAATAAAAACAACACAATAAACCATAAAATAATGGTACTAATAACTTAGCAAGACTTCAAAACCTATACTCTAATGCTAGAAATATAATTAAAAAAACCTAAATAGATATCTAACTCACAGCATATACTAACTATTTGACTTCAAAAAACACCAAATTACTCTCTAATTTAAAAAATAGTAAACAAGCACTTATGATAATTATCAAATGATTAAGAAGACGGGCAACTATAGTAAAAACGAGAAACTACATCAAACATTTTATTTACCATTTGACCTAATTGTTGAAAAATAATATATTATTTCTACACTTGGTGTAGTTTTGAAAAAGAATTGTTTCTTAGAAAATATTATAAATACAACTACCAATGGATAAACAAAATAAAATATATAAATGAAATCAATATTTGAGAACGAAAAGGCTTTTTGTTTATTATTTTCAAAATTATATAGTGCGGTTCATAAAACATTCTCCTAACTAGAGTAATTAGAAGAAAAGATAAACAATTACGGACATGTCATACTTAATTAGATGACATTTGAGCTGAAATAATTAGATTAAAACCAACATAAAATATGCGAGGGAATAGTACTCACCCTAACTGGCAGACTATTATTCCTATAACATTCCTCTTAGACATTATAGTTTCATTTTTTTTTCAAATCATTCAAGGGGCATGGCCCCTAACACAGCAACACTATGGCCCCGTTCTATAAACGTAGCATTTGCTGCGATTTTATAAAGGTGCTTTAAGTTTACTATAGTTAACGTATAGGGTGAGGACAACTGGGTTTTTGGTGGGTCATATTTATAATAAATCAATAATGAGCGGACACCTGCCCATGAATAGTATAAAAAAAATTAGACAGCGCTTATAGAACGGGGCCTATGAGTAGATCCACTCCCGTCAAGGGCTAGAATTATGATCCATACTTTTTACCTTACCACCATTATATTAGTAATCTATGAGATAGTTCGGAGGATGTCGTGTCGTAGATGATTTACACAGTTGAGAATAAGGCTTATGTACTAAATTGCGCAGGATGAAGTTTAAGTTGGTCATTATTATGAGAATTCATTGTCTTTTTCTTCTTTTATTATGGACTATATTATGAAATTCGTAATTTTCTACTATCAATATCTTGAGTTTGCAATTGTTTTGTCTTGGTTGTTTGTTTTTGTATAATTTTTTATTCAAAACTGCTATCTTTCTTATTCAATTGAGTCACTATATACTTTAATGGAGTTGCGTATACCATATGAATACTTAGAATATTTTTCTCACTTTTCATAATTCTATATGATATGTTTCCATAGTCTGATCCTAAGGGTCTCTTTATCCCAAGAACATCGTGCATAAGAGGTTATAACCACCAAAAGTACTTACCTTGGATGATACCCATACTCCTAGATGCAAACGATAGAAAATGCCTTTGCTTCAGTTGAAGTGTATTCAAAAGTAAGTCAATATACTCCGACCCCCTCGTATCAATAACTTTTGAAGGTGCTACAAACATCGTTTTTCGTTATTGAGATTCACTTTACAAGCTTATCGATAGGAGCATGTCTCCATCATTTTCGTTAATATCACTCAAGTACAGGCCGATATTGGATCCAAGGACGGGAATGGAGATGCTCTTCCCCGCGGTACAGCAGCTGACTATGCTGCCCCGCAGGATCCGCTGCTGGAAGATGATACTGATGATGGCGGTCTTAGAAGGTTATTTGAGGATCCAGAGTTCCCCCCAGGGTTCGAGCCAGATCTCGCCCCCCCTAAGACAGTTGGTGAGTCTGAGGAGGCTTTCGTGAAGGAGGAAGCGAGGCAGACGCTTAGTCTAGCTAAAAAGATTGGGTGCTCTATCCTGGATGAGAAGCGCGCCCTCGAGAACATTGAAGGGATCATCCGTGAACAGCGAGAAAGCTACCGTCAAAGATGCCTGGATACAAAGGAAGGTTTGAAAGAGGACTCCGATAGGTACTCTAGACAATCCTCAAAGGACGGGTCCAGTAAGGTGATAGGAACAAGACATCTAGGTTTCAGTAAGTTTTCTCGTACTAGTAGGATGGCTAGGAAAGGTAAGAAGAAAGCTAATTAGGGGGCTGACCCGGGCATGTCGGTTGGTCATGGGTAAGTAAGTTTTAGCAAGATTGAAAGGTCGGAGTCATGTGTTGTTGTGGTACCGAGTCAATGTTGTGTCCTAGTGACACTTTTGGGCCTTGTGCCCCTAACTATCAAAAAAAATAAGGCTTTACACAGATATGTTTCAGCAAAGGCCTTATTTTTTTTTGATAATGATCTCACAATGGGTCAAAGAAGGGTCCTTCAACTCACACAATTTTGGGCAAATATGACACTATGAGAGATATAATTGACAAATTTTTTATTGAAACAGATCAAATTCAAAACTAGCACGCACAACCTATTACAAAGATAAAACTCATTATTCAAGGCAATATCTCCAATACGAAAGTTCTGTTGAGATACTCGTACGCATTAAGACATTCCCATTTCTAATTTTATTTCACTTGTGAATCATATACTTATTAGCTCATCTATGCATAATTCATTACCAATGTGAATTGAGAAGATACGTCAACATATGACGTTTTCCCTTATTTTATTTTTTTAAAAAAAACCTAAAACCTGCCATTGATCAGTAATGGGTACAAAAAGGAGTAGACATTTGATCCAGTTGTGGAGGATTTCGTTAGCCATGAGAAGGAAAGGGTGGAGGAAGGTATGGTTCGATAAATTTGGTTATGATGAAGGTACGGGGGCTGGTCTTGGCCCTAGTGGGGATGTTGCTGGTGTTCTGTGTAGTAGCCCGGGATCAAATCCGCAGGCTCAAGTTCTGGAGGAAGAGTTGGAGGATGTTGGGCTTAGGAGCCTCTTCTAGGATTCGGAATTTCCCCCCCGGTTTTGAGCCAACCGAACCAGCTGGAGGTCCTTCTAAGCCGGAGGTCGATCTCGATGAGGCTTTTGTCAAAGAGGAAGCAAGACAGACGCTTATCCTAGCAAAGGAGCTCGGATGCGCCGTCCCTAACGAGGAGCTAACCCTCGTTAACCTGGAAGGAATCATTAGTGATCAAAGAGCGAGTTATCGTCAACGATGTCAGGCTGCAAGTGAAGGATCTAAAGAGGACTCGGATAGTTGCTCAAGGAACACCTCTACGGATAAGTTGAGGAAGAGAAAAGGGTCTAGGCCTCTAGGCTTTAGTAAGTTTTCACGTGTTCACAAGGTAGCCATGAGAGACAGGAAAAAGGCTAAATAGAGCCCAGGGTACTCCCTTAGCTAGTAAGATAAGTAAGAACGGAAAGGTATGGAGGTTTTGAGTCTTTGTTGTTTTGTAATTCTTTTTGTCCCGCCTTGCGGCATATTGAGCGTTGTGCTCCTAATTATATATATAAAAAAACAGAGAGTAAGACAAATGTATAATATTTAAGGCCAAATGATAAAATTAGAAGTCTCATTTATGTGAGCCACTGCTACGTGAGTTTTCTTGAAGACAATGATATTTTTAATTTGCAACAGTTCGTTACATCTCCTCTTATGTATCACAAAAAGATGAATATGTTCGTTATATTATCTTTTAGAGCGTACACAATCCATCCAAGAGCCATATTGTTCACTTTATCTCAATCAAACAGTTTGCTAGTCTCAGTGGCGGACCCAGACAACAAACCTTATGGGGTCCAAAATTTTTTTGACATTAATATATATTAAATTTGAAGGTAACATATAAATGTGGTGTCATAATTTTTTTCAAATATTCAAATTTTAAAAAAGTAGGGAGTATTTCTAAATTAGACTCGTTTTTTTAATAGTTAAAAATGGAGTTAGACTTTAATATGGTATCAAATAAGTAATTTTGTTTCATAACATTAAAAACTTAAAAATATGTCAACCATAATTGAACTTACAATCTTACATATAGGAACATGTCTCTACCCCTAAAGTATTATCAACTTTCAATATTTTACTCAATTTTATTTTATTAAACTATACTTTAAAAAAAATTATCAAAAAAGCTATGGGGTCCGGGACCCCATCGGACCCCGCCTCGGTCCGCCACTGGCTAGTCTATTAGTCAGTTAGACTATTCAACAGTCAATGATTGGTTAGAAATTCATTGTAATTGAACTTGTTTGGTAGAAAAGTTCAGGATTTTAGGAATATGACAATCTCAAGGTTGGAATGATGTCATCCATAGCCTCGCCTTCATTATAATAGTCCTATTCCTCCGTCCCGTCATAAGTGTCTTGTTTATTTTTTGGCACGTTTTCACTTTAGTATTAAACATATAAGATAAAATAATTTTTAAAATTTAAATTGTATAATATATAGTTTTTCTCATAAGGATTCTATTGTAAAACATAGATTTATAAAAATATATATCTTATAGGTTAAATATTGAAGTCAAACGACACATTCAAATAGTAAACTGGACGCTTTGACTGGGACGGAGAGAATATGTTTTAACCATGGGAAAATTACGTGTTCCACCCATGATGTTTGACGAAATTACACACCCCACCATGTGGTTTCAAAAATTACTTTCCTCACCCATGTGGTTTCCCCAGTTTTTCATTTAGCAACTTTTTTAATTTTTGGTAATTAAAAGATGCTTAATCGTTGTCTGAAGTTGATGAAATTTTACATAGACGATGCTAAAGTGTTATATTTTGGTTCAGTGAGAAATCTAAAGTTTTTTACGTGTAAATGTGATATGTGGAACCCAATGAACATGTCGCATGTTTCATTGAGTCGCACGGGTCACATTTAAGCTTAAAAAACTTCGGATTTGACATAAGATTAAAATATATCACTTTAGCATCATCCATGTAAAGTTTCATCAATTTCGGACAACGTTTAAGCATCTTTTGACTTCAACAAAAATTAGAAAAGTTGTTGGATGTAAAATGAGGGAAACCACATAGGTGGGAAAAGTAATTTTTGAAACCACGAGGGTGAAGTGTGTAATTTCATCAAACGTCATGGGTGGGGCATGTAATTTTCCCTTTAACCATTATCAAGATTAAGTGATTTGTGTTGAGTGAACAAAATAATACTCCCTCCGTTCAACAATAACTGTCATTTTAGAAACTTGCACACTTATTAAGAAAAGTAGGACAATGACGCATGTGCCCCTACTTTTTACTTTTCCATTTAGATACTCCCTCCGTTCATTAATATCTGTCGTTTTAGGATGTGATTCTTGTTCAAAAATATCTGTCATTCTAGCTTTTTGACACACTTCTTTCCACTTTTACCCCTACTATTCAATATAAAGTAATTATTATCTAAATGGAAAAGTAAAAAGTAGGGGCACATGCGTCATTGTCCTACTTTTCTTAATAAGTGTGCAAGTTTCTAAAATGACAGTTATTGTTGAACGGAGGGAGTAATAATTACTTTTATATTGAATAGTAGGGGTAAAAGTGGAAAGAAATGTGTCAAAAAGCTAGAATGATAGATATTTTTGAACAAGAATCACATCCTAAAACGACAGATATTAATGAACGGAGGGAGTAGCATGTCAAATTTAGAACTATTTTAACTTGAGAATGTGAAAAGCTAATAAAAAAAGATGACATAGTTAGCTGGCAAGAGTAAGAAATATTTTTCCTTTCATTAGAAAATTACAATTAGAAAAAAAAAACGAATTTTGACAGTCTGGGATACATGACCATTACTAAAACAAAGTCCACCTAATAGGTTTACACATAGAATATCTAAGCTATATGATTAGATAATGATCAAATAAAGCCGCAAGCCAAGGAAGAGGAAGATGATATGAACCAGATCTAAGAATTTGGAAATGTATGATGTGTGTGTCAGCATCTAACACTACTATGTTGTGAAAAGAATCCCTTTCTTCTTCGTTGCAAGCAAAGAATAGCGTTTCCATTTTTATTACTTAAAGAAGATAAATGGGAGCCAACAAATTAGGAAAAAAGAAAACCATTGCCAATCACTTTTTTAATAACATTCGCCTTCGCTTTTTGAATATGGTATGGAGTCTACGCCAATAATTTTGGAACAGCGTCGTAAGAAGTTGTAAATAGAAGAGATGCATAAACTTCGAATTACTCGATCTTCATTTCATCCTCATTAATTACACCATATCTCTCTCTCCGTCCTCCTAATACGCAGGTGAAAGAAATCGTGGATTAATCTCTAGGGGGCAAAATCTAACATCGCCGATCGTTGATACGAACTGGTAAGATCGGCTACATCGTTCTCTTGCTGATCATATTGGGTGGTTGATTTTGCCCTTATTATTCTCGTTTCTTTTCCCCGATTGAATTTTCGGTGAGGATCATGGATGAAGATGTTCTCTTCCATCTATAAAATTAACTCGGAATTGTATGATCTCTTTGCCTCCTACGTTCGGGTACGGCGCGAAATTAGATGATTGGATTGTGCAATCAGCTTTTCTCCCTGAGAGTACTTTCATAGTTTGGGTTGTCATTGGAAATAGGATGGGAAAAGACTGACGGGAAAGGATCGCTTTTCCCTTAATATATTATTGCCATGTTTCGTCGGAGCTCAAAGAAACGTAGTACATGTGTATAATTGGTTGCATACATTCCGAACCCATAGCCTCTCTTGTTTTTTTGCCTTTGTGCTGGGGGGTGCTTTAATTTTGTATTGTGGATCCGACATGAACCTGATTTTTGCTTGGCTGCAGTTTTGCTGTTTAGACCTGCGGAGCTGCATTCCCTGATATTGGTTACTCCTGAATCAAGAACCTGGACGACCCAACTCTCATGCTGTGCTTCTCTAAATACACCTATTGTAGTGTTCTGTCTGCATTTCGCTCTAAGTGGGAGCTATGCAGAAGTCGTTCTGATGAAATCGAAGGAGTCCAGTTCAGTTGAAGAACACAGAGCTGCTAGCAATGGGCATGAACTACTTAGTCATATCTGGTGTGTGCACCGTATCCAGCATCATTGCCCTAAGATGCTGGACAGAGACATTACTTGAAAAATTCAGGTCTGATGGGCTAATCAATGAGAATACCTTATACTCAGGGAACATGACCGCAGTGATTTACCTGCTACTGCGTTCCCATGTCACAGTTGCATTGCTAGCCCTTTGTGTAATCGATGTCTTTGCACTCCTGATATTATCTCTCAAGGTAATAATTATAACCAGTGACATTATAGTTTGTGATTTAGATAGTTTTAATCTCCTATGTCACAAAAAAAGAGGTTGATACTTCAGAATCTTGAGGTTGATGAGAAAGGATTCTGCATTCGAGTAGATTTGGAGTATGGTACTGGAATTTGGGACGGATTGAGTGAGATTTAGTTTAACTTTGTGTTTAATGTTCTTGTGGACACTTTTTACATACCAACAGCATATATGGTATTACTGCCGTGTTCATCTTTATTCTGTGTTATTGAATTTTTTTATTCTAACTACATTAAAAATGAACTCGTCTGCGTACTAGTAAAGATAACATATGCTGAAATATAAACTGCATATTGGGGAAGTTGTTTAAATGTGACCATCTGCCGTGAGTTCCTAGCTGTTTCACTTCTGATTTGTGAAATTTTCTTTCCTGAATATAGACACTTTTCTTTGGAGAATTATATTCTTCAGAAACGAGAAAGTTGGTGGAACGTCTCGTCAATTATGTGATCTATAAGGTACAATGTCCTAGTTCGTTATTTGGTCCTTGGATTATCTGATTTTAGCTTGCAATAATTTTATAAAACTTCTCGGCAGGGAATATTTGTTGCATTGATAGTTCCCCCAACCATATTTCAAGCAGGCCTATGGGTAACATGGTTGACTATTCTCTGTTGTCTAAAGGTACTTTGGTTTATCTCATTTTGTAAACCATTTAGTTTTGTTCAGTACTTGGATAGGGTACACCTTGATATTTCTGTCTTGTGTGTTATGTAGATGTTTCAAGGCATAGCAAGGGATCGACTTGAAAACGGTTGAATGCTTGCCCTTCTGCTACCCCGTGGACATACTTCCGTGTATATTCTGCATTATTATGGTGCTATCTGTTGACTTTTTTTGGGTAATTCACATCGCCCAACATTTATAGTGGCTAGTACATTGGCATGAAATAACCACATACATAAGTTTATATTGATGCCTTCTACTTCAACAATTTAGTATTTTATGAAGGCTTCACCTACTTCTAGAATGGTATGTGCATTGACATGGAATACCCACAGATATAGTTTACGTTGATGCCATGTTCAATAAGTTAATACTTTATGAATGCTATGGTTGACTCTAATCATATATGCCAGAACCTATCTTTATCCGTGGGGATTGTCATGTTTATGCTGCATAATGGCCAGTGGATGTAAGAAAAGATTAGTTATTGTACGACAACTGTTTTAAGTTTGAGCTGTCTTCCTAACACTTTGAACTGCCTTCCTACCTTTATTTTATTTTGCAATTAAAGATTGCTCATTGTACCAACATCTTTAAGTCTGAGCTTCCTGCATGCTTCCAGGTTATGTTTTTGTGTAGCTACATATGGTACATCCGGTTCAACAAGATTATGGCTGTTTTTGTTTGAGCCCCTGAGTATAGCTTTTGAAACCTCACAGGTAAATTGAGCTTACACTCTGCAACAATCCTGTGTTAAAATTGACGCATTTTTCAGAGGCATAATGACTATTGTGTTCTGTACCTCAGGCCATTATGGTCCACGGATTTCAACTACTGGATCTGGGTTCGTCATTCTTCATTAGATGCTGCTGATTGCCATGGATCCAAACTCATTGACACTGCAACTTCCGGTGATTTGTATTTCTACAGCTTTCATGTGCATCTATTTAGCATCTCCTTGAAAACAAAATTTAATACCATTTCATGAAGTACCTTCTAATTTTGTATCCACAACTCCTATGTAATAATTCATCATGTCTCAACCGAGACAAGAATCTCTATAGCCATTTGTTTATACTGAACTCTAATTGTTTACTCACAGGCTCTTTGTGGGAATGGAGAAGCAATCTGGTCTGGAATTTAGGATTTTTCCTGGATATGATGACACTGTTAATGGCATTGGGTCATTAGCACTTATTTGGTGGCTTCTGGCATGTCGTTTCAATTAGTTGATGCATTCCTTTCTTCATATACGAGT
Source organism: Limonium bicolor (assembly GCA_023374045.1). Lineage (NCBI taxonomy): Eukaryota > Viridiplantae > Streptophyta > Magnoliopsida > Caryophyllales > Plumbaginaceae > Limonium > Limonium bicolor. Next base: position 339,789,448 of record CM041776.1, on the reverse strand, counting down.
AATTGTCCTTCTCTTTGCATTTTCTAGCTTCAGTGCTGAATCATTTTCCGGATTTTAATTGGAAATAATTTATCGCCTCTTCAAATACTGGACAGGCTTTGGTTTGTGCAATGGTGAACCTTGTTAGAGGATTCATCAAATTCAAAAGAGCGTTAGGTACACTTCATAAAGCACTTCCTGATGCAACATTTGATGAGATTCAATCCTATGATGATGAGTGTGCTATCTGCAGGGCAAGTACCAAAACTTGCATTGTCTCTTTCTGATGTCTGTATTCTTTTGGTGTATATTTGGTAAATACCCCCCTCTTACTTCATTTCAATGTGACATCTTGATGTCCGAACCAATTTTTTTCCTTGTAAAATTCTAGGAACCCATGGTGAAGGCTAAAAAGCTACCATGCAATCACCTATTCCATCTTGTTTGCCTGAGGTCTTGGTGAGGATCATGGACTTCGGTTCATTTGGTGTTAGATCACTTTCTAATGCTGTAACTGCAGTTGTCTAAGGGTGACTCTGGAATTTTTACCAGGTTGGATCAGGGCCTTAGCGGCATGTATTCTTGCCCTACTTGTCGAAAACCTGTCCTTATTGCAAGAAATGGTGACCAGACAAGCGTCCACATGCCAGTTTCAAGGGATGAGCAGCTTGCTCGTCGGCTTAGTGCTGGACTTGACAACACAGGACATGTTGGTCTTCCCCCCAACCAAAACCGAAACTCATTAGCAGCTGATCCCGTGAGGTAGGTGTGAGCTTGTCCTCTGTTGTATTTATTTTCATGAGAACAGAATTTTCTGATGTTCTCCATTGCTCAATTCGCCTTTCCTGCCTATGTAGCTATTTGGCCATGAAGAAGCCTACACGTGTACACAATTTTTACACTCCTACTCTTGAAATACATTCCAAGTCTGGTCAAAGTAAATTAATTTGGTCTTTCAACTAGGTTTATGTGGCTGTTTGATTGATATAGATTGCTCCGTTCTTGATTTTTCATATCCAATACATCACTTCTAGTTTACTAAAATTTTAGATTATCGTATAATATTTGTTCTACTAACTGATATCTCGTGCTTTCAGGGGGTCAGGCCCACACTCAAACTGGTTTCCATTGGCCCGGTCAAGATGGAGCAAGTTCATCCACTGGTGCTGCTCGATCTCTCAGGTTGGGCAGAGTGCAAACGATGATGAGACATCTCGCATCCATGGGAGAAGCCTATACGCAAGCCACACTCGAAGATAGCTCTTGGGGTCTTTGGTCTATGAATCCTTCTCAAGCTACTACATCTGAGACACCTGGTCCTCCTCCTAACACTCCACTAGCATACCATGGAAACTCCGGGGTGGTAGGTGTGAGACGTCGAAGGACTCTTTCTCAGCCCATGACTGATAGCATCACGAACTTGCTTGCCATGGCAGAGACCGTAAGAGAAGTTGTGCCCCACATTCCTGATGAAATAATTTTCAGGTACGGTATGACTATGACGAAAGTGCTCCAAGGTTTGAGGCACATACATGCACACTCTTATTATGATCGTCAAATTTTGGTGAATCTAGGAATTTTATGTCCTTCCTTTTACTAAGAGCAACTTGTGTTGAACTACTTCATGTTACTAAGTAATCTATGCTAGTTCCTGCAAACGTCTTCATTTTTACTGTGTACGGGCAGCTTGAGGTTATCTTTCTTTTGGATTTTCTGTTAATTTCATTGACAATAACACCTGGTGTATATACTTGAAATTTCAGGACTTGCAACGCACAAACTCAGTATCCGTGACTGTGAATAACCTGCTGCAGATGTAAGCTGAGGTTGGCTTGTCTATGGAACTGTTAAATGCCACGTTGAGACAGATTAATTTTGCCTTGTATGTACATAGAGGGTAGTAGATGCCCTCGGTATAGATTGCTGCTTAGGAACACAATTGAGGAAGAAGACCAGACAAGGAGAAATCCATTATATCTAGCTCATCTTTCTCACTATTCCCCACTTTTGCCTTATAAAACTTGTATCCACTAGCTATGAGACTATAAATTCATATAATCTGTCTGTCTTTATATATTATGTATATCATTGTACAAACTCTGTTGTACCTAACATAAAGTATTACTGACCCTTGAAGATCTGCTTATTTACAGTGACATGTCATTGTTAGGAAAAGTGATCCTTTGTGTGAAACATGAACTTGTAGAAGCTAATAAGTTCAGTTTCAATTACTTGGATATGCTGTAAAAGTTAGGATGGCTCAATAGTGACTTGACTAGTGCTTCTTTTGAATTATTCGTTTATATTAAGATGATGACGAAGCTCAACGTTGGCCTCTGGATAAAATTTTCTGTGTAGTATTGAATGCTTTTTAGACTTACATATCTAATGAAAACCCGAATCTGGTAACTCAAGTAAGTCAATTTGCCTCATACTACACATGGAAGTTCAATAAACTGGCAGTAGAGCTGGTCATCACTATTCGACATGACTACTGGACCTGGTCTTGCTTGGTTTTCAGCCCGGAATAGCAAATTCTTTTATTCGGTTCGGCCCGCTCCGATTGCCTACCATATGAGCTAGTGGAGAACCTGCGAAAAAAGACCCTAATAAGGACTAAACGTTTCACATATGGAACCAATGAGGATTAAACGTTTATGGAAGTCCCAATAAGTACTGAACGTTTATAAAGACAGACTAATAAGGACTTCTGTCAAAATAGTTGTTAACTTCCGTTAACTTTACTAAAATAATATTATAAAACAAAATTAAACAGAAAAAAAATAGAAAAAAACTGTAAACTCGTCTCTTCCTCTTCACACGTCTTTCTTCTTCGACGAACCAAAACAAGCGACTCTCTTCTTCGACAGAAAAATCAAAAAACAACGTCTTCTTCCTTCTGTCTCTTCCTCTTCGACAGAAACAAGAGCACTATTTTTCTCCTTGCAACAGATAATCAAATCTCTCTGTTCTATTCAACAAATCAAAGGTAACAAAGCTCTTTTTTTTCTTCTTGCAACAGATAACCAAATCTCTCCGCTCTATTCAACAAATCGGAAACAAACAGAAGCACTCTTTTTTCTCCTTGCAACAGATAATCAAATCTCTCTATTTTATCTACTTTCTTCTGCTGCTTCCTAACAACCATTCAATGGATGAAGAAGATGAGTTTGCAACTGAAAATTATGTGGAAGCTAACGAGAGACTCAATAGGTAAGATTGGAAATACGTTTTTTCTACTCTTCAGTGTCATCTATCCATACTTTGCTAATGTTGATTTTATCATAAGAGTATAGGTTCTGTGTTGAATCCTTGTTATTTTGGTGTTTTTTATTCTAATGATTTTACTGTTCGTTTGCCCTTTCTCAATGGATTTTGCTTGTAGTTTAAATACTTTTTGTGTATTATTATTGAGTGATTACAGAGACCAAAACCATTGCGTGGAAGAGGTTGATGAAGTTGCTAGTGATGATGGTTTTATCACTGATGATGAAGAATTTGAAGAGGTGAGGGAGCATGTCAAGTGTATTGAGGCACAAGCTGTTGTAGCAGTTGGGTCTGAGGAAGATGAGGTGGACTTAGATGAAGAATATTGGAATGATGAAAACCCTCCGAGCCCACCAGAATATGGCTCAAAAGAACAAGTAGGTCATTGCAATGTTGATCGAATCTTTCCAGTTTTCAATAAGGATGCCAAAGCAAATGAAGTTCAAATAGAGCTTGGGATGCAATTTCAAAACAATATTGAATTCAAGAATGCAGTTGCTGATTATGCTATTATGAATGGCTACAAACTTAAGTATGACAAGAATGATTTCAAGATTTGTAGACTGACATGTCATGGGTTAAGTGTGGATGATAAGCCGTGTGGATGGCGTATTTCCGCTACATGGATGCAGGAGAAAAAAACTTTTCAAGTTATTAAAATAGGGCCTCAACATATTTGTAAGCGTGTCTTGCACAAAAATAAATTGTTGTCTGCACAATGGCTTGCTAAGCAGTACGAAGAAAGAGTGAGGATAACTCCTCGCTGGGCTGCAAAAGAGTTGAAAAAGACAGTGTGGGCTGAATTAATGTTAGATGTCATAAATTTATGGGAGATTTATTTTCCTATAATAACTATATGCTAAAAACTTTATTTCCAACAAATGAAAAAATAATCGTGAAAGTTAGTGGGAAATTATTTACCCAATTATAACTATCTTTCTTTATGCCTTGTTATTGGATAAAATGAAAGAAATTATTTCCTACGGTGTAATGGCTGATTATTAAGTGTACCATAGAAAAAAATTGATCAATAATTTGTAATCTTGTACAATTATTAGGTGAGATTCGCTTCTCTCGAATACAAATTTTGACATTGTCACCCAGCATAGAAGTAGAATTGTTCACGTACAATTTTTTCTGAGTCTTTTTCACATCCAACTTGTATTTGAGGGAGAGGAGGAGACTAGAAAGAGAAGAAAATAAAGTTAACAGAGAGTGATTGTTGAACCATTGTTGAACCAGATAAACCAGCGTACGATTGATTGCCTCTTATTAGATTGAACCAGATAAACCAGCGTTGATAGAAATGAAGTCAATAGAGAAGAGAATAGTGGTGTTGTTTGTTTCTGTCGAAGAGGAAGAGACAGAAGGAAGGGTTGTTTTTTTATTTTTCTATGGAAGAAGAGAGAACGCGTGGGGAGGAAGAGAGAAAGAAGTTTACAGTTTTTTTTATTTTTTCCTGTTTAATTTTGTTTTATAATATTATTTTAGTAAAGTTAACGGAAGTTAACAACTGTTTTGACAGAAGTCCTTATTAGTCTATCTTTATAAACGTTTAGTATTTATTGGGGCTTCCATAAACGTTTAATCCTCATTGGTTCCATATATGGAACGTTTAGTCCTTATTAGGGTCTTTTTTCGGAGAACCTGCTCTATGTCTATTTACACAACTGAATATAGAAGTTTTATGTATAAATTAATGGTGAAAGTGAGTGCAAGAGTAATCATTTGAAGCAACATGTTGCGTTACACAGTTTAAATAATCGCAATTTCTCAGCTACATACACAGATATGAAAGCGCGTGGCGTGTTGCTGTTTTTTTTTTCTTTTCTTTTTTTCAAGTCACGCAACGTTTGGTTTTTTTTTATATTTTTTTTTATGTTTTCTTTTTTCATCACAAATCTTTAAATTATTGTACCTTTTGATATATAAATTTAAAATGAAAAAAAATTATATCATTATTCATATAAATTCAAGCTCTTCAAAACAAGACCAGTCATGGATATGTTTTGACAACTTTAAAAAAAATTATGTTTACATGTATAAGTCGTTCTATACTTTAATGTGAGGATGTATGTACATATTTTAATGTGAGAATGTACATGTTTTAATGTGACGATGTACATGTTCAAATGTGAGAATGTACATGTTCTTTAATGAACATTTGTACATGTTTGTATGACCATCCTAAACCCGCCACTACAAACCCTAAAAATGACTTTGACGTTTTTTAGCTATCCTAGGGTGGGTTTCTGGGTGTTTTGGGGTAGGGTAATCTATTTGAAATTTGTTCTGTACTTTATATTGTAGCAACTAACTCGACAGGTTTTTAGGGTTTGTGGTAGCGGGTTTAGGGTTGTTAGACCCTAAACCCGCCACTGCAAACCCTAAAAATGCCTTCAACGTTTTTAGCTATCCTATGGTGGTTTTGGGGGTAGGGTAATCTATTTGGAAATCGTTCTATACTTTACATTGTAGCAACTAACTCGACAGGTTTTTAGGGTTTGTGGTCCCCTAAACCCGCCACTGCAAACCCTAAAAATGTCTTCGATGTTTTTAGCTATCCTAGGGTGGTTTTGGGGTATTTTGGGGGTAGGTAATCTATTAGGAAACCGTTTTATACTTTACATTGTAGCAACTAACTCGACAGGTTTTTAGGGTTTGTGGTCGCGGGTTTAGGGTCGTTAGACCCTAAACCGCCACTACAAACCCTAAAAATGTCTTTGACGTTTTTTTAACTTTCCTATAGTGGGTTTTAGGGTGTGTGGGGTTAGGGTAATCTATTTGTAAGCCGTTATATACTTTAATGTGAGAATGTACATATTTTAATGTGAGAATGTACATGTTTTAATGTGATGATGTACATGTTCAAATGTGAGAATGTACATATTCTTTAATGAACATCTGTACATGTTTGTATGGCCATCTGTACACGTTTTCTCCCTTATATGTACAGATTTGAACTAAGGATGTACATATTTAATGATTCGTACAGATTTATGTGACCATTTGTATATTTTTAATGCGATGATGTACATGTTTTTACGTGTGGATGTACATGTTTTAGTGAACATTTGTACAGGTTGTAAGACTATCTGTACAAGTTTTTTTTATGTTATGTACACTATACATGTAAAAAATATTTTTTTTAAGTTGTCAAAACATATCCATGACTGGTCTTATTTTGAAGAGCTTGAATTTAAGTGAACAATGATATAATTTTTTCATTTTGGACTTATATATTAAAAGTTACAACAATTTAAAGTTTTTGTAATAAAAAAATAAAAAGAATAAAAAACTTAAAAAAACAAAACAAGAACGCCATCCTTCCCATGTCTCTCCCGGCGCGTGCTCCATAAATTTATCCTGTATGTAGCTATCCTAGCTACAATCACCTGTAGCCAAGACTTACTGTTAAATAATAGGGGGCCAAATGAGTGGAAGTGTGTTTCCATCTATGTTTTGCCTCAACCACAAATACAATTCTAAAACAATTTATCCCACCTTATTTTTATTTTTTAATTCATGAGACTCGTTCATCATAAATATAGTAAATGAATTGAGTTTCCGATATTGAATTCACTCATGGAGTCTCTGGAGCTGTCAAAATTTGACCAAACCCGAAAACTTGTCCGTTTTATCCGAACCCGAAAACCGATTGAAATCCAAAAATATTTAAATATAATAAACCCGAAACCCGATTAGGTAAAACCCGAATGACCCGAACCTGAAATGACCCAAAAAATTTATAACCCGAAACCGACCCGAACCCGAAATAATAGTAATTAAAAATTAGCCAAACTCGAATAACATGAAATAATAGTGATCATAAATTGTCCCAAACCTGAATGACCCAAATAAATATGACAAAAAACTTGATTCAAACTTATTATATCCGAATGAAATTCAAAATAGGTATTGTATTGAATTTTCTGTAATTTATATGTAGTATATTCTTATAGAACTTAGGTATATATTTATTTAATAATTTTGTCAAAAAAATATTAACCATGACCCGAAATAACCGAAATCCGATTCTATCTGACACTATTACAACCCGAACCCAAAATGACCCGAAAATTAAATAACCCGAACGGATATTGACCCGAAAAAATATGACCCAAAACCCAAACGGGTAACCGTTTGACAAGTCTAGGAGTCACGTTATAAAAAGCCACTCAATTGATTAGGGTCCTAACCAATCAGCCTTTCACCTTCACTGGTCATTCTATTCGGCTAATACCAAACACCCCATGTAGTCTTTAGAAAGATCGTTTAGGCCCCATTCTTTTGTCACATTATCTAACAAATTTGTTTGATCAGCTAGTTTATTCTCTCTGTATGTCTCATATATCAATTGTCATATCAATTATTTTTTCTCTATTTTTCTGATTTTAGCTGACAACTAACATCAACTATATATTTCAGCTAAGAAAAGAATGGGGACTTAGAAGGGTGACTCTCCTTCGACTTGGGCTACAATCCAATTAAAGGCACCTTAGTTCGTTAAATTGTAGAGTAAAATTTAAATTGGACTCATTCTCTTCGAAGATCTACAAAGTTGGTCATAGATAATTTTTCATAGCTACTTTTGATAACTTTAGTTAACTAATGGTGAATAAATGAGGTTGAAGGGTGGGACCCAGGGGCGGAGCCAGGGGCAGTCCCAGAGGATTAATCCTATGGGGTCGGGCCAGTGTGTGTGAGATGTTGCACTTTTCTTCAGACCTAATTAAATTAGGTCCTTTTTCTAACTATTATTGGGTTGGCCTGTAACGCCTGTTTCAAGCTTTTTTTTGTTTGTGAAAAAACGAAACCAAGCGTGTGGCAAGGAGGAGTCAAACTCCAGACCCCCAGATTGTGAGTTTTTAACCACTATACCACTATCACTACTTGTTATGTATGTCACTTTATTATACATATACTAAGTTTTAATTTTTTAATTTTTTTATAAAATGCTATGGGGTCCGGGCCCCATTAGACCCATGTGAGTCCGCCCCTGGGCGGAGCCAGAATTTCAAATTTAGGGGGGCCAAAAAAAATTTTAGCTATATATTTAATATAAATACTAAATATAATCTGAAAATAAATAATATAATTTTAAAATAAAAATACTTACAATATGGTTTAAAGGTTTATATTTTAAATATAGATATAACTTACTAAAATATATTTTATCCTATTTTTCATAGATAATTTTCATAAAACACAGAAATTAAGGAGATAATTTTTGGACTAATTTATCTTTACTTTTTCATAAGAAATAGAGAAGTTGTGAGTGAGATAAAAAAAGTAAGAGGGTATATGAAAATTGAGTAATAAAAAAGTCCAAAACATCTTATATGTTGAAAAATGGCAACTTTCAAAACATCATTTATTAAGAATAGAAGGTAGTACATCGTGACAATTACATGACTCATTGACTTAACTTTAAACTAAAATTTGATCAACACAATTAATACTTTAAAAGCAAGTTTTTCAGTTCAAATTATAGTTATAAAAATAATAATGTATAAAATATAAGACACTTAATAACATTAACTAATGTATTAAGTGTAATTTATTATTTCTATTTATAACACTAAACAATTTAAAATGGACTCATGTTAATTAAAAATAATAAATATCATAGATACTTTTAGACAATTTTAATAAATTCAACTTAAAATAACAAAATAAACTATATTATATAAAACTAGTAATAAAAAATGATGTTATCGGGATAATTGGGGGTCGGGCCCCCCTAACTTATAAGGTGGCTCCGCCACTAGTGGGACCTTACTGTGGAGCCAATCGAATAGTAAATTGACATTTGGTTGTAGGTGAAACCCGAACAATGGATAAATAACCAAAAGCTTGTAAAATAACTCATTTTTCTCTCTGTTTTTTACAAGTTTCATGAAACTTTATACAATATTCTTGGTCCAAACCAATGTTAGTATCATACAATCACCAATTTAAATCAATCAAAATAAAGCTGATACCAGTAGTAAAACCCCATAGTTACATATACCCACACAACAAATCACATAGGAATCCGGTCCCAAAACAAATATATATGATTTATAAGTTACAACACAAATCTAGAATATAGTATCTAATAAGAAACTAATAACAATGTGCAGCTGTATGTTTTTGTTATCAATTTCGGTGCTAATATCATTATTTCCAATTTACTTTATTCTGATAGCTAAGTAGTAGTGGTTCTTGACACGATTATAAAAGTAAAGTCTAAAGTAAAAAAAAATATTAATAATAAAGTGGAAGAGAGAGAAAGTCACACAGAGTTGTTTAGGGCATCTATAATAGCAAGAGTGGATTTCACTCTCAAAATAATAATATTTTATTCTTCTTCTCATAGTCTCTCTCTTCTTTTGTTAAGACACCCATTTTTTGGGGTTCTCAGGGCATCCACAATGGTGTGGATTTCACCCAAATAAAAAACTCTACAGTGGTGTGGAATCCACCAAGTTTCTCTTTCATCGTTTCTTATTTAACCAACGTACGGACATTCAATTTGATTGGTTGTTTCAATTTATTAATAATTTTGTACAGGATGATAAAGTAAAAAGAAGATAGCGGGAGAAGAGAGAAGAGAAAATAGTGGGAGGAGTGAGAATATTAAGAAACTTTCTTATTGTAGGGATGATTATTGGTTGAGTTGCTTAGCTATTAAAAAAATATTTTTTGTTGACATAGCACCTAGAAATTAGTTAAGAAACTCTCCACCATTGTGGATGGCTAAGAAATTCTCACACAACTTCTCTCCTCCATGTCATATTTTATCTTGTTGTTTTACTAATTTAGAATGAATTCCACACCATTGTGGATGCCCTTAGTTAAAAAACTTGGAAATAGAAAGTTGCTGATAAGAGTGTGAGTGTGAAAGAAGACATATAATAATATATTTTTAGTTATGGAAGTCCTAACAAAACAATCGACATCAAATCAAACCAGTTAAAGTAGAAAAACGAGATATTTTTTTCGAAAATCATATATAGGGGCAAGCTATTCGTAATTGCATAAACCAACCTATCATCAAGAATGATCAAAATAAAGAATTAATGATAAAACTCCTCTGCTCTGACCTTTTATATCCAACTGCCAGTGTTGGTTAAAGGTAGATGTAGCTTGGCTATATGGTGTGGTAAGTTTTTGTAATTTATAAGAATTGGGACAAATAGGGGAGTGAAGGACGCGCAACATTTGTTTTTTTTTTCTTTTTTTCCTTTTTCTTTTTTCTTTTTTATCACAAAATTTTTAAATTGTTTTAACTTGTAATATATAAGTCTAAAATAAAAAAAATTATATCACTGTTCACCTAAATTCAAGCTCTTCAAAACAAGACCAGTCATGGATATATTTTGACAACTTTTTTTTTAAAAAAAAATTTACATGTATAATGTATAGAACGTAAAAGAAAACTTGTACATATAGTCATACAAACCTGTACAAATGTTCATTAAAACATGTACATCCACACGTAAAAACATGTACATCATCGCATTAAAAAATATACAGATGGTCACATAAATCTGTATGAATCATCAAATATGTACATCCTTAGATTAAAATCTGTACATATAAGGGAGAAAACTTGTATAGATGGTCATACAAACATGTACAGATGTTCATTACAAAACATGTACATTCTGACATTTGAACATGTACATTGTCACATTAAAATACGTACATTCTCACATTAAAACATGTATTATACGTCATCACATTAAAATATCACCGTATACATGTAAAAATAAATTTTTTTGTAAGTTGTCAAAACATATCCATGACTGGTCTTGTTTTGAAGAGTGAATTTAGATGAACAATGATATAATTTTTTTTCATTTTGGACTTATATATTAAAAGTTACAATCATTTAAAATATTGTTGTGATAAAGATAAAAAAATAAGGGAAAATTCACAATATACCCCTGTGTTTCTTTCGTAATTCACAATATACCCCTTTTTTGAAACTTTGTCACAAGATACCCCTGTTTTCTTTGTTAATTCACAAAATGCCCCTTTTTAAAAACGGCGTCAAATATTCTGTTAATCTCCCCTGGAAAATGACTATTTTACCCCTAACCCATTGTTTTTTTTTAAACTTCGCAGCTTTTTTGGCTACTTTTTTTTGAAAACTTTTAAATTTTATAATATACCCCTATTTAAGTTTGTTGTTCATGAAATACCCCTGTTTATGTTTTGAAGTTCACAAGATACCCCTGTTTATGTTTTGTAGTTCACGAAATACCCTTATCACCCTGATGCCCTGGTAAAGCATCGCCTAGTTTTCTCTTGTTTTTCAAGTGCCTTCAGCCTCTTCCTAATCCCAGGACAAATGTTGTTTGCATTCCAGTTCTCTGAGGTTTCTCGTCTCTCGAAATGTCTCACCAATAGCTGAGTACGAATCCCTGTTATTAGACACAATTATAATATATGACCAGAGACAAACTAGTATAGCATGGATTATTTACATAGTTAGGTAAATACCTTCAAGTAAAGAGTAGATTGATTTAGTCATGTGAACAAACAATATTGTCACAGGCATTGGGTTTAAAAATGCTACCTCTTGGTCGAACTCAGTAGCGGACCTGAAATTTTGTTTAGGGGTTGAAATTTTTTTTGACACTATTGTTCTTTAAAACATTATGTTATTTTGTGTTTTTCAAAAATTTATAAGTGCATTTTGCAAATTTTCAAAAGTTTCAGGGGGGCGGCCCTTCCCTCCTTTGTGTCCGCCCCTGGTCAAACTTGTGTTGTGCCAAGCACTCTAATGGGATATCACTCAGATATTTGAATGCACCAAAAAAATAACATAATGTTTTAAAGAACAATAGTGTCAAAAAAATTTGAGTAAATTACTCGGAACCCCCTTGAGGATTGGGCATAATACAGTTAACACCCTTGTGTTTATCATAATTATTGGTAACCACCTTGAGGTTACAGTATCTTTGACTATGAGCCCCTTAACTATAATTTCATTTTTAAAATGTTAACCAAGTGCTGTCCATCAACTTAATGACATTATTAATGACATGCTTAACAAAAAAACAATGCTTAATCAACATTCTTATTGTCCAAAAAACGTTAATCCTACCTCGAAAATGCATTGGGATGAAGGAGAGTTAAACGATGTTGATTAAACAGTTTTGTTGTCCAAACTGGCATTAATAATGTGATTAAGGTGATGAGCCAGCATGTAGTTAATGTTTTGATAACAAAGTTATAGTTCGGGGGCTCATGGTCAGAGATACTGTAACCTCAAGGTGGTTACCAACAATTATGATAAACACAAGGTGTAACACCCCTAATCCTAAACCTGTAATAATATCGCAAGTCGTAGCATAATAGAATATAATTCGCAGCGGAAAATAAAACTATTTGACGCTTGGTGTTACACGCCGTCACTCACCCATGTGAGTAACAAGGCATCCTTACTCCATCCTTCAACTTCAACTCCTCACCGCTGTGATGAACAGATACTGAGCACTCTTAATATTACAAACCAAATCCAAACTTAAACAACTAAGCAATTAACCCAAATACAACAAACTCCATAATACAGTACACATCAAAACTAAAAGTGTTTATTGAGAACACATCAGCTACCCTGTATCCCGCACTCCGGCTTGTGTCTCTTCTCAGTAACCTGAAATGTTTTGCCCATTGAAGGGCTCAGCAAACGATATGCTGGTATGCTAAATGTAGTCTTAAATCATTTGGATTCCTTAAGTCGTTTAGTCGTCTTGATATTAGATTCATTACATGTTGTTCCAGTTTACAACAATAACAATAAATGTAAAGGTTAAATAGACATATAATAGTTCACAACAATGTCACCACACATTCAATAACCAATAACCAATAACAATAACTGTAAAGGTTAGATAGACATATAATAGTTCACAACAATGTCACCACACAATAAATAACCAATAACCAATAACAATAACTGTAAAGGTTAAATAGACATATAATAGTTCACAACAATGTCACCACACAATCAATAACCAATAACCAATAACAATAACCCAACAAGATACGCGTATTAATTAACTGTACTTGTTAGTTGGCCACATGGCCCTTATCCTTTTAAACCAACCACTTAACCTTCCAATTAAATTCCACTTCGGGCATCATGTTAGGACAACCCTTAATATCTTATTAATGGACAGTAGTCCCCTGGGTTCCAAAGGAACTGTTGTCAGCTGACCTTATGGCCCTGGATAATTTATTTGCCTTAAAGGCGACCAATTCGGTCAAAACCTGTGCACCAACAGCAGTGCCCTCTGCCATCATCGAATGTGGATAATGGATTCCCTTGAGTGACTCTTGATATAGTCCCTCGTAGTGATCACGATGCGCAACCAGAAAGTCGAAACAATCTGGATTCCTCTCTTTATAAGTTAGCCCTTTAGTCAGTGATACAATATCCAATCCTTGAATTAAGACTATAACAGTTGACCATCAGTTAGGTTCTCATAATACCTAAAGGTCACCTAGTCTTGTTTGAGTTTAGATGTATAAACTTCCAGTCATAAGACGTTCGCGCAAAATAAAACGCAATGGTGTCGAGTAATACAGTATACAAGATCATATACATAAAACACAGATATCGCTCTTAATAATCAAACACACAACGTCTGGACCTCAGGAAAATCCTTAGGACATTCAGACCACGCAATTAACATACCGTTCACCGTGTAAATTGCTAGCTTGATAGTACTTGCTTAGTAGTTTCTCCCCGTAACGCTGTTTATATGTACAAGCAATACCGGACAACGTTAATACAACTAGCGTTAACTATTACAGTACTGTTATTACAGATTTAATACTCGTAGTATACTAACCCCGTATGTTCTTTATTTCTTCCTGTTATTTAACAGTGGTTCAAGATAGTTTAACAGTTTGTTGTTTTATGTAACAACTACATGTGATAATGAATTTCTACCTTATGGTATATTTCTATTTCATTAATTATATATTCGTAATTGTTTCCACTTATTCTTTATATTATACAATATGGTTATTTTTATTATAACCACAATTATTTTATAAACTTTACATTATATCCCAAATCACATTATATTCCTTAGTTTTAATTCCTTACTTTATTAAATTACAAAACCACCCTTATAATTTCGGTAATTATATTTTGAACACATAAACTTTTGTAAATTACTAAATGAGCACATATACTTTCGGTCTTTATATATAATTTTCCTATATTTACAATTTAACCCCTAAAACTTTATATAAGTTACATATTAACTTATAAACTATAGTTTTATTATTTAATTTCCTAAAATACCGAAATGACCCATATAATTCCACAAATTACATCTCCACCCCATGTCCAATTCGGTTTTACATATTAATTTTTATAAGGGAAAATTACATGCCCCACCCATGACGTTTGGCGCAATTACACAATCCACCCACGTGGTTTCACAAATTACTTTCCCCACCCATGTGGTTTTCTTTTTTTTACATCCAGCAACTTTTCTACTTTTTGTTCAATTCAAAAGATGCTTTAACATTGTCCAAAATTAATGAAACTTTACATAGACGATGTTAAAGTGTTATATTTTGGTTCAGTGAGAAATCTAAAGTTTTTTAAGCTTAAATGTGACCCGTAGGACCCAATGAAACATGTGACATGTTCATTGGGTCCCACATGTCACATTTAAGCTTAAAAAACTTCGGATTTCATATAAAATCAAAATATGTCACTTTAGCATCATCCATGTAAAGTTTTATCAATTTCGGACAACGTTTAAGCATCTTTTGAATTGAACAAAAATTAGAAAAGTTGTTGGATGTAAAAAGAGGGAAACCACATGGGTGGGGAAAGTAATTTGTGAAACCACGTGGGTGGAGTGTGTAATTGCGTCAAACATCATGGGTGGGGCATGTAATTTTCCCTTTTTATAAATTACATATTCACCCCAAAATTTTATAAACTTAATATTTTATGTCATAAATCATTTTAACCCAAAGTTTTTGGTCAACACTTTGACCAAAGCCTAATTTCATAATTAATACTTTAATATACCCAGAAAATCATATGTATTCGGCTTTCACACTATATTTTCCATAAATTACAAAATAGCCCCAAAACTTTATAAAATGTTATTTTAACACGTAAACACTTATTTAAATTCACCAAAATTCATAATATTAATTCCTTCCTTATATTATATCATAACTATACCAAATAAATCCTTTAATTCTCGGCAATCATTTTTAGTACCCTATACTTTTCAAAATTTACATTTTAGCCACATAAATTAATAAACTTGTCATTTAAATACTTGTAGCTATTTTTAATATTCCCAAAATTTATAATATAAGCTAATACACTTATATACTTCAAAAATCACCAAATGAAACATTTTATTCTCGGCTCTAACAATACTTTACCATATAGTTTTAAAACTTGATTTATATCTTATAATAAGTATATATAAATGTATATAAGCCATATAACACTTCTAAAAATTATGCTAATGACTTAGAATGATTATAAACTCAAAATAGAGCACTTAACTCTTAGATATTTCGGCCTAATTATGTATGCATCATAATTAATTTTTTGTAACACAATTTATACCTTAAGGTAATAATCTTACCTTGTATGTTATAAATTATTTTCTTGGAATTATAACCTATAGTTTTTGGCCTTAATATTATACATAATTTTGTACCAAAGTTTGAAGCTTAAATCAAACTTAAACCTTGTAGATTTAATTATAGAAACTTACTCCTTAAATCAAGATGATTCTTGTACTTGATTTCCTCTTGAATTCCAAGCTCTTCCAATGCTATTTTGATGAAGAACTTTCAGCCTCCATATGTAGATTTAGGAGATCCAAGTGTTAGACTTCTAACAAGGATTTTTAAGTAAGATTTGGAGTAGATTTACAAGAGTTTACCTTAGGTATTTTTCAAGGAATTTTGACACACCTTGGGATGATTGAAGATCCAAGTTTCCTTCATGAAATGATGAAGAGAACATAGGTTTAGAAGCTATAATTTTTTGACATAACTTAAGGTATTTTACTAGGATTTTCAAACATGAAAATATATCTTAACTTGATCTTGTTGTTCCTTGTGTTGTTGTTGAATCAAGGTGGCTCCTTGAAGAACTAAAGCTTGGCAAAAATTGCAAGGGTTGCTAGGATGATTCTTGCTTCAAGACTTAGTAGATTTAGCTAGGAAAATTACATAAGAATGGTGTTAGAACTTGATACACCATTAATGGAGCTTTAAGCTCACAAGAGTAAACTAGCTAAGGAAGAAAGAAAGGAGAGAAGGAATGAGGCTTACCACAATCGGCTGAATGAGGGCAAGGAGGGTGCTAGGCAACCGTGAGGGTTTTAAAGAAAGCAAAGGCAAAGAATGAAGAAATCTCTCTTTGACAAAATAATGTCAAAATTGTCTAGCTTTTCCTTAGTTTATTATTTGATGTTTGGCTCCATAAAATGCCCATGATTCATGCTAACTTTTGGCCACATGACAAGGAAGAATGAAGACTTTGTTTGACAATTTGAAACAAGATGACAAAGGCAAGGTAGGCAAGGTAATTCTTTAGCATTTTAAATGTTGATTTTTCCTTGTTTTCCTTATAGATTTTCGGTAATTAGAGCTGTAGGTAGGCAACTGATTTTTGTCAATTGAAGACATGAGAACATGCCAAGTTAGGTAAGTGTTTTAGTTTGATTTTAATACAGCAATCAAACCTCTTTTTTCTTGCTTGATTTCGGTAATGGGTGTTGTAGGAAACACTTGATTTTTGTTTATATTTGACAAGGGAATATACATAGTTAGGTAGATGTTTTATTTGACTAATATACAGCAATCAAACTTTCTTTTCCTCACATGTTTTCGGCAGCCATATGCTATAGGATGATCTGCTCAATTGTCTTGTATAAACTAGTAGCAACATGTGCATAAAGTAGATCTAGTTTGTTTGTTCATTACTTTTTCCTAACTTATTCTCCTTGTCTTCCTGCAGGTTTTCGGTAATGAGGAGCCTCATTTGACTGAGATTATTTGACATAATATTACATGGCATGTGGGAAGGTGAGTCACCATTCCATAAGGCAATTTTTAAGCTAAAACTAGTCCAAAAACACCCAAAAAACGGCCCCTTATATGGCCATATGGGACTGATTTTTTAACTTGGTTCCTATCACACTATATTGTATTAAGATCACATTGTAACATGTTATAATTCACAACATTTAATTGGTACATTTAAACCAAGGTAAAAGGTGAAAGTTTCTAAGGAAAAATGCTGATTTTATTGTACTTTTTGAGCATAAAATAGGCCATGTTTGTGCTATGAGTTTAGCACTGGATTTAATTGATTTAGATATTCAATTCATCCCCATTTAAGATTCCCAACTCGTGGCTCCTCAAAAACTTCAAGGTAATAGCGTAGAACGCGTTTTTATGACACCCGAAGGTGCATTTTTGTGCTTTAAGGATATTTTGGAAAATAAGTAGTTGCTACGAGTTCCAAGCATTTATAAACATTGTTTATAGTCAATAATGATATACTAAGGTGTTACATTGAGTTATATGGGGTTATATCAACTCATGACACAATTTCCGGCCTACCGGGACACTTCCAGGGCAAAAAGGAGCGTTAAGAAATTCCCCCGAGCACTTTGTGAATTTTTGAAAAAGTAGCTTGAGCATTCTCTTTATAATGTTGAATATTGATGATAGGAACTCTAAGAATGAATTATATAGGAGTTTGTGCCACCTCGGCACCTCTCCGGGGTATTCCCAGGGGTTTATGGGGCCCCCAATGGGAACCTCCGAGCACTTTGCGTTTAATTGAGAATTAGCATGAGGAATTCATCTTATATGTTTATTAAAGTGTTTTGGTGCATTTGGAATGAAGTGTAATGCTTTATCTCATCTTATAAAGTATTTCCGGGACTTTCGGGCCTAAAGGGAGGTATGTGACTCTCCCGGGCATTTTACATTTCTACTCTGTTCTAGCTAAGGACTTGTGTTTTAAAGGTTATATAATGATCCTTAGTTGGCTTGGTATGGGTTTTATAGTTCATATACCTTGGTTTGCTTAAGGTCCGGCTTAGCGCACGTTGTTGACCTTAAGGAGTTTCGGTGCGTTTTTAACGCCCAAGTGTTTATATATTTCCTTAGGGTTTTATAATCCCCCAAATAATATATATTTCCCATTATTTTATTATTTAAAGGTTAGGGGTATTTCACAAGGGGGTTAACCATATTATGCCCATTCCTCAAGGGGGTTCCGAGTAATTTACTCAAAAAAAATTTTGCCCCCCCCCTAAACAAATGTTCTGGTCCGCTACTGAGTTCGACCAAGAGGTAGCTGTAATACCCTTAAGGTTTACCTCCCACATCGATTGGAGAGGAGAACGAACCACTCATTATATGGGTGGGGATACCTCTCCTTGTTATGAGGCCTTTTGGGGCTAGGAAATCCCAGGAACAAAACCGTGCAGCCTGCCTGCCAAAGCGGACAATATCACAACAGTGGGATATTCTGGGCTGCTACAGTTGGTATCAGAGCTAGACCCAGGTCGGTGTGCCGGAGTGGCCCACGAGGGCGCTGGGCTCCCAAGGGGGGTGGAGTGTAATACCCTTGAGGTTTACCTCCCACATCGATTGGAGAGGAGAACGAACCACTCATTATATGGGTGGGGATACCTCTACTTGTTATGAGGCCTTTTGGGGCTAGGAAACCCCAGGAACAAAACCGTGCGGCCTGCTTGCCAAAGCGGACAATATCACAACAGTGGGATATTCTGGGCTGTTACACTAGCCATTTTAAACCCAATGCATGTGACATTATTGTTTGTCCACAGGACTAAATCAATCTACTCTTTACTTGAAGGTATTTACCTAACTATGTAAATAATCCATGCTATACTAGTTTGTCTCTGGTCATATATTATAATTGTGTCTAATTGTGAATAACAGAGATTCGTACTCAGCTATTGGTGAGACATTCCGAGAGACAAGAAACCTCAGAGAACTGGAATGCAAACAACATTTGTCCTGGGATTATGAAGAGGCTGAAGGCACTTGAAAAACAAGAGAAAACTAGGCGATGCTTTACCAGGGCATCAGGGTGATAAGGGTATTTTGTGAACTACAAAACATAAACAGGGGTATCTTGTGAACTTCAAAACATAAACAGGGGTATTTCATGAACAACAAACTTAAATAGGGGTATATTCTAAAATTTTAAAAAAAATTAAAAAAGTAGCCAAAAAAACTATGAATTTTTCAAAAAAAAACTGGTCAGGGGCAAAATAGTCATTTTCCAGGGGAGGTTAATGGAGTATTTGACGGCCGTTAGTAAAAAGGGGTATTTTGTTAATTAACCAAGAAAACAGGGGTATCTTATGACAAAGTTTCTAAAAAGGGGTATATTGTGAATTACAAAAGAAAACAGGGATATATTGTGAATTTTCCTAAAAAAATAAAAAGAACAAAAAAGTAAAAAAACGAAATCCGCGTAAGCGCGCGCATGTATTTTTTTCTGTTTTGTCCCACTATACTTCATTAATTACAAAAATACCCTATTGTAATGATATTTTTTATTTTAATTTGACTAAAATGTCTTCAGATGTGGCCAACTTGGCTACATTCACCTTTAGGCAAGAATTTGCGTATATCCAACACCAGAGAATCCTCGCCAATATTCCTACTAGCGTCAACAATTATTAGCTCACAACCATCAACATGTAACCCATAGGGTTAACACCCAAACTATACTTAAGCTTACATGCCAGTCCCCGGCCCAACTGCCCCCGACCCAACACTGATCTCTCAATTTTAAAGCTCATTTTTACTGCCTTGTCAAGAACTTTTTTTTAATCGATTAAAAAACAATAGGAGGTGTTGTTCACAAAGAAATAGAATACAACTAGAAGAGGAAATGCAAGAAAAATGAAATAGTAAATCTTTGTAAATCCTTAGAATTTTCTTGTTTGTCGGTATGGATTAGGGATGGTAATTTTGGCCCAACTCAAAGACCCGACCCAATACTGACCCGTAATTATAGGATTTAGGTTGAGATTTTTGATCCGCTTAATTTCAAGGCCATCAACATTCTTTTTCTTATATATGGATCAGTTACGGTGAATAAAGATCAAATCACATTTAGCTCTCAAGGAATCTAGCGGACATCTAATAAAAGTTGATCATTTATTTGATTAAAAAATGAATACTGTAAAAAAAGATGTATTTAGAAATTTTTTGGTTAAACGATTAAGTTTGAGTTGAATGATTTTACATAGTCGATTAGGGTTAAAAAATTGTAAATCGATTATTTTTGGGTAGTTTGATCAATAGATTCTTAAGTGAGTTGAGTATGGGTTGACCTCAATTCGACCCATCAACCAGAATTACCACCTCTAGTGGGGATGTCAATATCATGTGGATAACTGCTACATGATACTCTGGTCCACCTGATACGAATGAATGGCGAAACATGATATAAATGAAGATGAGTGATAGGTCGGGTCGATGATGGATAATTAGTTTTCCACCCATCACTAGTGTATTACTCGATTCTTGAGCCATTTATAGTTTGATACTACATTTTCTACAAAATTACAACTCCCCATCTAGAATTTTCTATAAATTACACCCGAACAAATGATTTTTAATGAAATAAACTAGTCCTAAAAATTTAGGATAAATTTATAACTAAACCTTTAATTATTATACTATAAATTATCAAAACATACAAGAATTTATCAAGAATCAACTGCGGGTAACAAGTGATAGTTTACCGGAGACCTGATAGTTTACCGAAGACCCATCGGATGACCAGTGGAGTGGAATGATAATATAGGTGATGCTAGGTGATGCTTCCCCACCGAAACCGACCTATTGCCTCCTCTAATTGCCAATTACCAGCCAATGACACCAGACACCGATTAAAGAGTTCGAAGAAAACGAAACCTACTCCATAGAAAAGTTAGGGAATCAACTTAGATGGCTAAAGTGGTGAATAAATGCTAGGAGGTACCGTAATGATTCTAGTCGCCTTTCCTAACTGCCGAAAACAAATGAAACAAATAAGAGGTACCGTAATGATTCTAGTCGTCTTTCCTAACTGCCGAAAACAAATGCCCCTTAGTAGTTCAACCGACACAATTTGATTAATACTAAGGGGCGTTTTGTTTTGGGGTAATCAGGAAAGGGAACTGTTTGTTTTGTCAGTTTTTCCAATTTTTCAGAAAAGGGAATAGAATTACCCTAAAACCCTCTATCTTGATTCCCTACCCCCTACTAGGGAATGAGATTCCCTTTCCCCAGTATACTTTGACTGGCGACATATGACCATTGATCAATGACTAATGACCATTGACCGATCACAGGTAAATGTTGACCGACAATTAATGACCATTGACCGGCAACCAGCATCCGTTGACCATTGACCGACGGTCGTTGACCGGTTATTTATTTCATTTCCCCCAGCTCAAACAAACAACCATGAAAATCAAAGAGAATTCTTTTTCATTCCTCTCCATTCTCTTTCCTGATTCCATTCTGTCCCCACCTGAAACAAACCCCCCTAAAAGTTTTTGCAATGGCATTAGGATAAAATGCCCCTCTGGGTCCAATGGGAGCTCCATAAGCTGGGAATGAATGGCCTATAAAATTAGTATTTTTATAAATCTGGTTTGAGCAATATTAATAATCATACGTGTAAGCAGCTGCAGGACAATCCATGCCTAAAAACAAGCTAATGAAAAGCTATTATGCCAATGAATGGCTTCTTACCCAACTAGAAGTGCCCATGTTTACCCGCAAAATAGCCATCATACAAATCACTGCTGTCGTAGAACTAAATTCTGCAGACAGAAAAAATTCATCTGATACTAATCTAAGGCGCCTTGGAAGACTTGTCATTATCCTGACCGTAATGCGATTCATATGTCTCTACCCTTGACTTTTTCTCCTGCTGCTCAAGTTCCTCGGCAAAATCCATAGTCATGTTCAGAAAATCTTTCATGTGCAGTCGCTTCCATTCCTAAATATTATAACAGACATCTCAAGAATTTGGCCAGCGAATAGGAAAGACTGACGTTTTGATGATACTCTGTTCCAGGATTCAGTACAGTACCACTAGCCTATGGAGAGTAGAGGGGAATATAGTATACAGACTACCTCGAAATCCCATTCTCCATACAGGTTTGGGTCTTTTTTATCCTCCCAGACATAAGTGAACCCTTGAGCTTATCAGTATTGTCCTGTAAAATTAACATCCAAGCACGGCACGGGTAAGAGCATAATGTGTTTCTGACAAAAAAACAACGAATTGAGAAGAACGAGTTATTGAAACGGAAAGAAATTAAATATATTGGTCTTCAAAATCCAGTAAGGTTTCAATTACTCTACATGCTTTTTTTTCTTTTTGTTAATTCTTCTATGTTAGCGCCTCTTGAGGAAGACACTGACTGAGATGGTCTTGAAGGTTATACATACCACACGAGAAACCTCGACAAGATCCTTTCCATACTCAACATCCTCGAATTCATCCAGCACATGGAGTTCAGGTGCTGTGATGTCCATAAGAACCTATATTCATAATATCCAAACAAAAAGGTCAGAAAAGATAAGCAAAAGTATATACCGCTTATTTGATCCCGAAATCCTCCACCCTATCAGAATTCCTTTTTGCCTTGCTCACAACCTGGGAACTTGGAACCTTAAAGCATCCAATTATAATCCCTTGGTTTGAGATTCCCATCCATGAAATGGTTACAAAGTACCATACGACCAAGGACAGGAGCAGAGAATCCCAAGCACCAAAGTTGTTGAGATATCAATCAATCAATCACGCACGCATATCATTCAAATGCAGCCATAAGTTTGTAGAACAGAACCTAATAGTCTCACACTCAAACTAACATAATCTCTCACACTTACTTCATGGCTAACAAGATCAATTCACCAGAAAGTTTCTTTTGAGGGAAGCAATCCAAGAACTTCAGCATAAAAAATACTCTAGAAGAGATACCAAGCTACGATGTATACAGGGAAGAAACAAGAGCAGAGACACAAGAGTTTCTCAATCAGCAACTACCGAACAAAGAAGTGCTGATGAGAGAAAGCAGAAAAGGGAAAATATATAGTTACAAACCCTGCCATCAACTTTCTTGCCCTCCACTGGAATGATAGCAGGATACACACGTCCCTTGATGCTGAACCGTTGGCTGTACGAAAAAGGAAACAAATGAAACTAACTATACAGACAATTTGAAATATGTGGTTTAATTAAAGACAGAAAATAAAGATTATCAGAAGAATCTTCAAAATACAAATAATCGAGGCACCCTATTTGATTGAAACCAAACAGCCATTTAATCCCACCGTAGGTGACGTAACTCTAGATTGAGTTTTTCCTTCTTTTACCGGCCTCCATTTTCTCTATTCCATGGAAGAAGAAAATAGCACCGTCCATAATCGATCACGTTAGATGCAGTACTAATCGATCCCTTTTAAATACGATTAAGCTGTATTACGGAATTCGAGAGATAACCGGATCATTTTTGATTTCTTAATCAGATTAGAATTAAGCAAAATCCAATAAGCAGAAAGTGTGAATTTCGAGAATCGATTACTTTGATCCACCAATCAATCAGAAAAACAGATAATAAATTAAAAGAGAAGTCGAAACTGTTTGTTAGCATCGGGGGTGAAGAGAAGAGACACTCACTAGTCCTTGAGAATGGCGGGGCACGTGACAGGAACGCGTTTCAACAAGGCTCGGACGACGTCGTCGGCAAGCAAACTTCCATAGACAAACACATTGCTGAGTCCCTGCGAAGTTGCCATTGTGTCGGCAGACTCTCCTCTCTCTATCTCTACCTATGTATCTATCTAACTAGATTGATCATCTCCCGGTAACTGAGCAAAATTTCGGGGGTTTGAGGGAGAGTCGGAGAGGAGACGATAGTGTTCAGAGCTCATCAATTAATGAAGGAGCGAATGAACCTGAAAAAAAAACAAATTTTTTAGGGAAAATTAACGAGATACCTTGTTTTTCACAATATACCCCTGAATTCAATTTTAAACATGTTTAAATGTAGTCCAAAATTGATGAAACTTTACATGGATAATGCTAAAGTGTTATATTTTGGTCCAATATCAAATTTGAAGTTTTTTAAGCTCACATGTGATATGTGAACTCAATGAACAGTCACATATTCATTGGGTCCCACAGGTCACATGTGAGCTTAAAAAGCTTCAAATTTGATATTGGACCAAAATATAATATTTTAGCATCATCCATGTAAAGTTTCATCAATTTTGGACAACATTTAAGCATGTTTAAATTGAATTATTAAAATCACAAGGATATATTGTGAATTACGAAAAAAAACTAGGATCCCAATTTTTTAAAAAGAGGGAAAAAGAACGGCGGAGGTCAGTTGTGTGGATTGCTTACGCGACTAATTTGCTGTTATGAAAATAATTCCGCGGTTTAAATACGTGGCCACACGCGGCTTTCTGATAAGGATAGACCTTAGATTTACATACTTGTACTTAGATATAAAGTCTAAAATAAACTGTTGCTGTATTCTGGTTAACTCCATCAAAATTAATTCTTAAAATAAACTCCTAAAAAAATTACTTATGTCTTTAAATATGATTTCACTTATTCTATATTGGGAATTAGTTTTAAAAGAAAATTAATAATACATTATATTATAAATAAAGTTATTTAAGACTTTTCCTTTTATTTAAGTGGACGCTCATTTTTTTGTTTATAAAAATAAATTAATGTTATCAATTTTTATTTTTTTTTCCTTAAAATTTTTTCTCTATATAAGTTTTAAACAGAACTAAAGTCAACTAATCAGCCAGCAAAAAATCAAGCCTAACCTAATCAGGAGTGAAGCCAGAAAAATTTTCTAAGGAGGGTGAGATTTTTTATAATATTAATTATATTCAATATATATAAATATATTTTAAAAATTGATATTAGGTATATAGTTTGACATAAAAATTACATCAAATTGAAATATATAAATTAATAAATAAATTTTTTTATTTTATCTTTTTTATTTCTAGTTTAAAAAACGGGTATACAAAATTACAAGTTAATGTCAATATATAAAACAACACTTTAAACTAGTAGTTTTTTTCTAAAAAATTATTTTGAATAATTCTAATATTAGTTCAATTTACAAAATCTATAAAACTAAAATCACTTGTATTATGGATAGTATGGGATACATGATTACTACAAATGATATAATAATCATGTTTACTTTAGACTATGTTGCTAAAATAAAAATATTAAGAGTTTTCTTATCTATTGTAGATTAAATATGATTTTTTTACAATATAATTCTAGAACAAATATTACATATTAATAGAAAGAAATTGATAACAAATAAATTTGGTGATATCATAGTGATATGTACAAAATGTTACAGGGACGAGCAAATATCTAATAACATAAATAAACTATATAACAAAAATAATAAAACTGATTTCAATATGTACCCAAAGGAGTTGGGGGACCAAACACCCACCCGCCTCTTATCTCCCTCCGCCTCTGAACCTAACGAACCAATTTAGTCATCTAAATAGTAGTGACCCTGCTTAGATTAGAATACCTGAAATAGTAGTGACTCTAAAGTACCTGAACTAGAATAACATGGTATTACTAACCCAAAGTCGAATTCAAAAGAGACTTAAAATAACAATGACAAAAAACATGACTAACAGACTTATATTATATTAATATTTTATATAACTAAGTGTTTGTATTTATTTAGACTATTTGATCTTAGAGACAAAAAATCAGGGAAATTCTTATACACTTATCGACAAAAAAATATATTTTAATAGAATCTTCTCACATTTTATAGTTATTTTATTAAAATAATAAAGTAACTAAAATCTGATTTTCGATAATTTAAATACTATGATTTTACCTGAATTTAAAACACCCAAATACTTGAATTTTTTTTATTGATTTTCCTCTTCTTGTTTTAGTTTTTCATTGTCTTCATGGTTTTACTTAGTAGTTCAACATCTAGTCTCTAGATGTTCTTTTGCTTAATAATAACTTTGTTTAGTTTCATGTCTTCTCTCCGTTAGGAGAGTTTTTTACTGTGTATAGGTTGTGTTTTAGTTTCTTTGTATTTTGTGGGTTTTGGTGGGATTTGCAATCACAGCTTCCATCTTCAACGTTGTTGCCAGACCCAAAGCGTCTAATCTTTGCTCCGTGGAGCAGATGCCTGTCAATGAAGTCTGTGTAGCAGACGATGCCGTAAAAGCCGGTTGTGCCGCTAGCACCAACGGTGGTGCAGATGGCGGTAGTCATGGTGATGGTGCGTTCACACTGTCAGCGTGGAGAAGAAGACAATCCAACACACTCTATTTTAGAAATGATATATGTAACTTGCTGGTTAGGGAAGTTGACACATATCCTACATGGTGTCACTTTGCATGTATCCCTTCTTATATAATATAATATATATCTTGCTTTTCAAAAAAACTTGGCCTTGTATAATTTTGTTTCCAAACTTGAACAAGAATATAGATATGAAATTAAGGCACTGTTTGTATAGAGGGGAAAACCAAGGGAAAAAATATGGAATCTCGCTCCCTTACCATTGTTTGTTATTATAGAGATGTGTATTGGAAATGAGAAAAGTTTTATTTTTTTTCCCTTCAAATCATTCGGCGGTCAGGGTACAAGAGGGAGGGAGCAGATAAGAGCTTGTATTTTTTTTTGAAACCAAGCTTGTATTTCTTTTTACCGGTGAGTTGTGTTAGTATTCCATACAAAATAGGAATTATTAAAGTAAAAAAATCAATATATCATACATTTGTTTACACTGTAAACCCATAAAATATATAATGCCAAAAAATTAAGTGAATACTATTAAAAAGTTTTTTAATTCATAAAATAACACAGTTTTAAAATAATTTTATACCATAAAATTATATTTACTCTTTAGATATCACTAATTGTTACCACTAAATTTTTTAAGACTAAAATATCCATATTTCTTAATAAACATGGTTCATATTATACCACCTTAATATTTTATTAACAAGTGCTAATATTTTAGTGATACCGTATAAAGTAAATTATTTTTACAGAAAAGTTTTTTTAAGCTATAATATTTTGTGAATTAATAAATTTTTTTATTAGTATCCCGTGATTTTTTCCACAAATAATTGAATAAAACAACACATTATTTTTATTTCAAAACTAAATAGCCATTCCCGTACTTGTTCCCATACATTACCAAACAACATACATATTTTCTCATTCCCTTTCTCATTCCCCTTGTTTTCCCGTTCCCATTCCCTTTCCTGTTTCCTTGTCGAATCCAAACGGTGCCTAAAATGGTCAGACTGCGAAGATACCTGTGATCCCGATTCTGCTCAGTATTGACTTTGATATATAATAATTTTGTCACATTTTATACAGCTTATAAGATATATAGAAAATTATGTGCAAAAAACAGATTTGTATATATTAAATACTATATAGTTATGAAAAAGAAACTTCAAAATATATCTCCAAAAACTTTAGTAATTAACAATATACTTTTTTTTTCAACACGTTGGCATGATTCTCTAAAAATTTTGAAATTTATAATGTCTCTATTTCATGAAATGACATTAAATAATGACAATTTTATCATGTCATTGAAATCGTGTTCAAGTTTATAATAGGAAAAATTACTGCTCTCACCCATGACTTTTGGTGAAATTACACACCCTACCTATGGGTTTTCAAAATCTCTTTCTGCACCCATGTAGTTTTCCCCCGTTTTACATTCGACAACTCTTCTTATTTTTGTTCAACTTAAAAGATGTTTAAATGTCCAAAATTGATGAAATTTTACATGAACGATGCTAAGATGTTATATTTTAGTCCAATACTAAATCTAATGTTTTTTAAGCTCATATATGATCTGTGGGACCCAATGAAAACATGTTCACATGTCACATGTCATGTCATCTAGATGAGCTGATGATAAAATTGAGATGGAAAATGATGATGGTGATGTAGGGTGGAAAATCATGTGCAAGTATCAACCAAAAACAACACAAAAATTACAACGAATAATAAGGATCAGTATTGTTGGGCAGAATAGTAGTTAAACTATCTTGCTAACTATGGGCAGTGAACCCAATCTTTGTAGTACAACAAGTCGTATCCACAGAGACTTCGCAACTGTCTAATTAATTATCCATTTAGTAAATGTACAGAAAGATAAATTAAAGTGCATAAATTAAATTGGGGTTTAGCCGGAGGCAAGCTTGATTTCAGTATTAGTACAGAAATAATAAATACAGTAAAATAAAGTAAAAGGATGGATGTAAAAAGGTATCCTAGGATAGCGGGGGAATTTTCCTAAATTACTTAAACAATTAATAATCCTAATTTGCTCTTATTTGTTCTGTTAAGATTAATCTTGTGACCTTTCTAAATCATAGATAAGGACAGCTCTTAATTAATTCATAAACTTCTTACAATCAGAAAAGTCTAAAATCATTAATTAGCTTTAAGTGAGAATTCTTTTTTTAACAGCGATGGATTTTATCTGCTAATCAAGGAGTATAATATCTACGTTATCCTTCTTTGTGGTCTATTCTCAGATTTACAAATCATTGAAATAAGAGAAACCGTAATGCATAAAAATGATCAGTTATTAAGCATTTAATAATTTAGAGAGACAAAACAAATATTATAAGCAAACTTGGTATTAATAATAAGTCTGAATTATTTAGGAACAAACCCCATCCTAGGATACGAATAAATCACTTAGACATTAACAGTAATAAAAAGGGAACAGAAATAGCCATTAATTTGGAGACTGCTGGCGAGACTGGACTGCGATTCGCTCTGTTCCAGCTCCCTTTTACTTCTCTTCTTTTATACTGCTTCTGCTTCTGTTGAAATGAAGAGATAAAATAAACGGAGAAGTGTGAGATAAGAGGATGAAGTGGATCGATGGTGGTGGTTGTGGTCTGTAACGGTGGTCTAATACTAATAATAACAATAACAATTTGGATTCGGAGGAAGGGAGTGATTTTATTTGAGCAGAGGCCGTGGGTTTATATAGAGGCAGAGGAGAAGAGGGTCCGTACGAATTTGTTTAACTGTTGATTCATTGATTTCGCAGGGACAGGAAGATGAAGACGCGTGAGGATAAGAGGCTCATTAATCCAGACAGTGGACGAGTTGTGCGACGAGTTGTGCAAGTTGCAGAGGACGGCGAAGACGATAAGCTCCGGAACATTTATACACGACCGCCAGATAACATGCGGTCCTCTCTGTGCTGTCCGCCAATTAACCAGCGGTTCCATGTGTCTTGTCCGCCTGTTAAGGAGGCGGTCCTCTGTATGTTGTCCGCCTATTATTTGCGGTTCCCTCTGTCTTGACCGCGAGGCGGTCTTCTGTGTCTTGTCCGCCAGTTAGGAGGCGGTAGCCCAATGTCACGTCCGCCTCCTTTGAGGCGGTAGCCTCACTCTTGTGTGCGAGGCGGTTGCATTAGAGTGTACCGCCCAATACGGGGCGGTTGTCTCTCCCACGTCCGCCAGGCGGTTGCCTCAAGTGTTCCGCCTGTTATGGGGCGGCACTCTATGTTGTGTCCGTGCGTTATTATATATATTATACATATATATAACAATCTTCAACTGGCTCTACATCTTCGTTATAAGTCCGTTTTCTGAGCCGTTTGCGTCTATGTGTTCGTCTCTTTATCTACTTTACTCCCAGCTTGGTGTTTCCTCATGTTTGAACAATAAATTTGTGAGATAAATAATAAAACATAAACTAGAGGAAACTAACCGAAGTGGAGAAATGAGCAAGAAAAGTGCTAATATTATATATGAAATACACCTATAAATCATGCTCATTTGGACACTTATCAGTATGGAAGAGAAGATAGAGGAGTGCTCCCTTTTTTCGATTCCTCACATAACCATAGCTTTAAGCTTCCTCTAGTTACAAAATCATTTTGTATGTCTGAGTTATGCTCATTTCCCTCCTTTAGTGGAGGCTTTTCCCCATTCTTGATTTGCCTTGCACGCTCTTGCTCTGCTCTTGCCTTACCACCATGGGTGTCACCTCTACACTTGTCTTTCTGCTTCATCAACCATCAGCCACTGATATCCCTTCCTTATCTAGTGGATGATGGGGACTCTTTTATCTCTCTCTCTTTTTTTTGTATTTTCTTTCTATGCTCACTTTCCTTTAAGCTTTTGTTCTTTATTGCATTTTATCTTTTAATTGTGAACCAAAGCTGCTTCCATGTTATTATATACCTCGCCTTTTGTTGATAATTAGAGTTTTATTTTTGCTTATGATTTTGTCAATAAGTACATGCAAGGCTCCACCGGTGGTGGAAAGAAGAACAGTTGTCTTTGTTTGATAGATGGACATAATTTTTGTGCGGTTTATTTTGCTTGGCGAATGTTTCAGGATTATGCAGCTTGGTGTTAGAGGGGGATGGTTTGGTGGTGATCTGCAGTTCCTCTCTACTCATCATTGCCAATCCGCCACTCGATCATACTATTTTCCTCATCCTTGGCTAACAATCTATCTACATGTTCTTCTACTGGAATTGACACCCACCCTACATGCGATCAGCTTCACACCTTTGCACCGTTTTTTAGTTTGCCAAACACAACTCCAATCAGCTTCAAACTGGAGTATGACTCATGGAGGTGACTGGACCTCAATCTGGATCGTAACTGACTCGGCAACAAGTCTTAAGGTGCGATTTCAGTGACAGAGGTAGTCTTATTTGGATATTGGATGTTCAATCATGCGTGGATGGTTAATTTTGGTGAGGAACAACAGGAGAAAGGGGATGATTCCAATCAGGGAAGTGCTGCAACGCAATAACGTCATTGGTAAGCCAAAGTGGTAGAACAAATGTTGGCCTTATATTTTTGCATAATGTCGTCATTTTCAGTTTAGTATAAGCTAGCTTAAGCTTATACTTTGGTTGCAACATACCTCTATTTAGTACTCTTGCTTCGGTTTCTTTCTTTGCTCGTTCTTGTCCACTAATCTTGAATATTAGTATATCTGTATTTTGATATCCCTTTGCAAGTAACTGTCTTTGAGCTACTTCCACAACGTCCCACTCGGATCAGGCTGCATATAGTAGTTGCTTGGCTTATACTTGCTATAGGTCAGGGTTGTTTGCTACCTATGTATTGACTATATTGGATTGATGCTAATGGAATGAATATGGATGATTATAGTTTAAAAAACATAAAATTAGACGAATTGACTCTAAAATGTCGTACAGAGAAGACATGTAGATGATGGTATACTAGATAGGTAACAATAGAGTGGGGTAGATGGGTCACAATTGAAGAACATCGTTAATGCCACATGTTTAGTAGTAGTTAGGGTCTTGTGGGTTCCGAAGTGTATATCATTAGTTACATCACCGCTAGCTAAAATAACCAATTGCCCCTACCAAACTGATTCTTCATTTTCATTATACTCAAGGAGGAGGCAATTCCAAGCCTCTCGTCTTGATCCTAGCTTCATTGGAGCCAGCAACATCACCAACTGGCCCAGATGATAGTGGATAACACCCTCATATTTTATACTTTTTCATCTTATTCCTACGTGGTCAATGTTGATTTTGAAAGTGCGTGAAGGAGAGGTAACCAAGAAACATGCTCTCAGCTTGATCATCACTGTCTTTCACCAATAGGCTCATCTTCATTTATTAATTCAAATTGTCAATAATAATAAATTTATCTTTTTATTGTTATCTAGTCTTTGAATTTCTTAGAAATCTATAATACAAATTATTCAAGTCAACTTTTTGTTGTAACTTATAACAATTTTTTTTAACTATACTGTATTATATAAGATAGAAACATCACCTATCAACTAATTAAAATGGACTCCCTAATTTTAGGGACCCTATGCGATGAGCACCCGCACATGCTCGAAGCTGACTCTATTCACCAACTTGAAATAAGATCCTTGCCAAGACATCTCGTTTTTTCATAACAAATGCTAGAGAAAGATCAACTTATGCCTAATAACATTCCTACTTGATGAAACTATCCTTAACCTATGTATCACTCTAAGGAGCAAGACAATTCTTCCTCTTTGTTTAAATGGTAAATTCAACTTGAATAATACCCTTGTAAGACAATGAAAGAATTATCATAATCTCAACAAACCCTACCTACTGATTAGTGATAGTAGTACAATGGAAAATCTCATAGTCCATTGTATCGTTGCCACATTCCACATCATTGGGTCCCACATGTCACATACGAGCTTAAAAAACTTCAAATTTGATATTGGACCAAAATATAACACTTTAGCATCGTCCATGTAAAGTTTCATCAATTTTGGACAACGTTTAAGCATGTTTAAAGCTAAATTACAAAAAATCATTGGTATTTTGTGAATTAGAAACTTAAATAGTGGTATCTTGTGAATTTTCCCTAAATTATATGTATGAATTAGTTGAACATAATTAACAATTATAATACTACTCCCCGTTCATAAATATTAGTTGTTTGGATTATACATAGTCAGGATGGATTCGGTGAAGAGCTGGAACTTGGTGTGGCGGCGGCAGCTCTTCAACTACGAGGAAGAAATGGTTGTGTTGTTGCGTGAATTACTGGCAAATTCGGTGCCGTCACAGGATGGGAAAGATGAATGCCCATGGAATGGAGGCGGTAATTATTCTATCACAAAGGACATTACCTTAAAGCTGTTTGAGGAATCAAATATTAGGAATGAGCATGGGGGCGTGGATTGGCAGAACATTTGGAAAAGTTTGTGTGAGCCACGGGTTGCGATGACACTTTGGTTTACTCTCATTCGGAGACTTGCTACAAGAGAGTTACTCTTCGAAAGAGATGCTATTCCGATCGGTCAAAGTTTGCGCCCTTGGTGTATGAGAGCCATGGAGACAGTTGAGCATGTTTTATTCTTGTGCCACAAAATAGTGGAAGTTTGGAATCGTATTCTTTGTTGGTGTATTGGATTTAAACGCAAGCGGAAAGGAAAGGGGAGGAGAAAGGTTTGGGGCGCAAGCAAGTCGAGAAGGAAGGAAATGATTTTATTACATTATGCTTAGAACTTTTCTATTACAGAGGAGATATTATATCCGTAAGCCTAACCCATAGGGTGTATATATATACAAGTAAACTACCGTTATTATGTTAATCTAATTCAAACTGATTCAAACCACCTATTTCAAAATGGCAATTCAAACTACCTATTTCAAAATGGCAGCCACATGACCATCAGTTGGGCTGGGCTAGCCCATATGGAATGGATGACCTATTATTCCAACACCCCCCGCAAGCCGAAGGTGATCTTGATCAACGAGGCTTGAAATGTTTGTATGAGATATACCCATGCGATCAAGTTGTGTCTTGTAAGATGTTCCGGGGAGAGCTTTTGTCATCATGTCAGCCAACTGCGTTGATGTGGGAGTGTACACAACATCAACTAGTCCTTCTTGAATTTTGTCACGGACGAAATGACAATCAATTTCTATATGCTTGGTTCGCTCATGAAAAACTGGGTTACGAGCGATATAAATAGCAGACTGGTTGTCACACTTGACAGGTATGGGATGCACATTGGAGACGTCAAATTCATGTAGTAGTCTGCTTAGCCATGTGAGCTCGGCTGTCACCCGTCGCAAAGAACGATATTCCGCCTCTGCACTAGAAAGAGAGACTGTTCCTTGCTTTTTGGTCTTCCAAGAGATTGGACTGGTACCAAGGAAGATATAGTAACCAGAAACAGACTTTCGAGTGTTTGGACATGCTGCCCAGTCTGAATCGCAGTAGGCAACAAGATCCAACTGAGGTGCCGTAGACTTATTGAGGAGGATACCGTATGTCATTGTCCCCTTAACATAGCACAAAGCATGGATAGCAGCGTCCATGTGCACATCACAAGGGTTCTGCATAAACTGGCTCAAAGTTTGGACAGTATAACTAAGATCGGGCCGTGTGTTAGAGAGATAGTTTAATTTTCCCACTAATCTCCTATAAGGGGTGGGATCATCTAGTGGTGTGCCTTATGAGCGTAAGAGTTGTGAGCCCACCGCCATAGGCCCAACTGTTGCCCTTTTATTGTCACATCCATATTCCTTGACCAGATCTATGCAGAATTTTCGTTGAGACAATAATATGCCTCGGGGTGTGGGGATAAATTCAATCCCAAGGAAATAGTGCAAAGTCCCTAAGTCCTTGATTTTAAAATTGACATGGAGAGCTTGTTTGATGTTGTCAAGATCCTCTTGATGATTTCCAATTAACAACATGTCATCAACATAGACTGCCACATATACTCGACGGATGCCGTTCTTCCTATAAAACAAAGAATAATCGTTCTTGGATTGTTGAAATCCAAGAGTTTTGAGAAAGTAGGCCAATTTGGAGAACCATTGCCTGGATGCTTGCTTCAATCCGTACAGAGATTTCTTTAGAAGACAAACCTTGTTACGTCCTGTGACATCTAGCCCGTGTGGGATCTTCATGTAAACTTCCTCGTCAAGATCCCCATGCAAGAAGGCATTGTTAACGTCCAGTTGATTGATGATCCACCCCTTGTGGAGAGCGACTGTGATAAGGGCACGTATGGTTGTCATTTTTACAACCGGAGAAAAAGTTTCATGATAATCAAAGCCATGTCGCTGGGTGAACCCTTTTGCAACTAAACGTGCCTTGTATCGTTCCAACGTGCCATCGGACTTCAGTTTTACTTTGTACACCCATTTACAACTAACCGTTTTCTTACCCTTGGGTAAGTCAACGATTGTCCAAGTGTGGGTTTCCTCTAAAGCTCGTAGCTCACTTTGCATGGCTTGCTGCCAGTGCATGTGCTTGACGGCTTCATGATAAGATTGAGGTTCTTCCAATTGTTCAATATTGGTGGCCACAGCAAGAGCAAGGGATGAACTAGGTCGTGTGTCCGTGAGGCTCTCACATTGTATTAAAGAATTCATCCCTTTATTCTGCCTATAAACTCGTTCGTCGAGCACATCTTGAAAGGCTGTGTTACATATGTAGTCGTTAAGGTAATCAGGCCTACGAATCTCTCTTTGTGACCGGCGAAGCCCGTCATCATTGGTTTGATCATGTTCTGGAAGAGAGATGTGTTCCAGGACTGTTTCATGTGCAAGAGGAGGAGAAGAGGGGGTATTGTCATTTGTCACAGAGTGGACCACGCCACGGGGTTCATCGACATTTGTTGCAGAGTGAACCACTCCACGAGGGTCATCGTCAGAGACCCAAGACGGTGGTATGCTAGGTTGTTCCCCTGAACAAGTTGCATGTTCTCCCACTCCATTAGCGAAGGGAAAAACATCTATATGGAATTTAACATCTCGACAAACGTCAATTTTCTTTGTTACCAAACTCAAGACTTTGTGCCCTTTCTTGCGGGGTTCCTCTCCTAGATATACACAAGCTTCCGCCCGGGGATTGAATTTGCCTCCCTTTTCTCCAACTATGGTCTTGTAGCACAGACATCCAAAAGGTTTAATGTCATCATATGTCGGTTGTGTTTCATAAAACCGCTCATATGGTGTTTTTCCCAACAAGGCCTTAGTAGGTAATCTATTAATTAGATAAACCACATGAAGAATACATTCACCCCAATATTATGTGGGAACCTGTGACTGAAAAAATACCGCTCTAGCCGTTTCAAGTAGGTACTTGTGCTTTCGTTCTACAACGGCGTTTTGTTGCGGTGTATGTGCACAAGTGGTTTGGTGGAGTATACCATTTTGTGCGAGAAACCTTTTGCCTGAATTAGAGCTGCCTAATTCTTTGGCATTATCACTCCTGAAAACTTTGATTTTCGCATCGAATTGTCTCTCCACCATTCGAACAAAATCCACTATTGCATCCCAAGCATCCCCTTTATGTTTTAGTAATTGAACCCATGTAATCCTTGTATAGTCATCAACTAGACAAAGAAAGTACCTATATCCATTGTATGTGGTTACGTTAAACGGCCCCCATACATCTAAATGCACTATGTCGAAAGGTTTATTGGTTTTAATTTCGGATCTACCAAAGGGTAATCGTTGACCTCGTGACTTATAACATACATCGCATGCAAATTTTGGAGAAAAATCAACTTGTTTTATCAACTTCATTTGAACGAGTTTCTGATATGGCACATGCCCCAACCTAACATGTAGTTCTTTCGCATTTCTAGTAACAAAATTAGCAAATCCTAAAGTACTGCTCATACCCAGATTTCCTTGACGTCTTTGCTGATGGGAAAACCATTGATTCATCCTTCCTTGATCCAGAATGTAGAGACCATTCTGTTCGAGCCCAATCACTTCAGTCTCCTTTGTAGTAGGGTCCTGGATCAGACAAGTTTCCATGCCAAAAGTTAGAGGTTGTTGTTCCTGTTCGACCATTCTCTTCACAGAGATCAAATTGAACATAAAATCTGGAATAAATAGCACTCCTTTCAACCAGAACCGTTCTCCCAATCTTACATCTCCCACCATAGAAACTTGTTGAGGCCTTCCATCCGGCAAAATCACAGATCTTTTACATGTTAAAGTTTTCCACTTTTCAAATAAATCCCGGGCACCAGACATATGATCCGTAGCACCAGTATCAAGGATCCATTTCCCAGTTAAACCTCCAGTATCATACAGAATTTTACTCATCAGGCATAGTTTGCTTGCTGTAAAATTAAAACGATTACCTGAAAAGTGACAATAGCTAGGATCTCCTCCCTTCGACTCTTGATCGCTGGCACGAATGATGCTAGCAATCTGCTGTATTTCTTCACGAGTAAACCCCTTCACCGTCTTACTACCCTCGCTTGAATTTTCTCCACAAGCTAAACCAGCCACGCTCTTTTTCCTGCGTGCCAGCACTTTCTCCCTCCCATGGAGATGAAAGCAGTCATCGGCAGTGTGCCCAGTCTTCTGGCAGTAAGTACACTTCTGTCTAGCATAACATTCTTCAAAAACATGCCCGTTCTTTTTGCAAAAGGTGCAGTTCTTTTTCTTTCTTTCTCCAGTATTCTTCTCAGGACCGCCTTTCCTGGTTGAATTCCGACCACCAGATAGAAAGAAGCGTCAGACTTTCCGATTTCTTCTGGGCTTCCGACCAGGAACGACATGGAGCTACTTTTCTCTCCTTCCGTTTAGCCGCCTTGCTGTTGTTTTCATGTATCACCAACCAGGGCAAACGCACGCTCAAGTGAGGGCGTTTCTTTCATTGCCAGTATTTGGCCACGCAGTGACGAATTTCCTGTCATAACCCATTAGGAAATGGATCAGACGGTCTTCTGCAATCTGCTTGCATCAGAAGATCTCTCGCTTCTCCGGAACATGTAGGAAAGGGACGGGCCCAAGTCCAATTGTCCCCAATCTCTTCAATTTCCCGAATACACTCACCGTATCGTTCCCTTGTTGCTTCAGTCGCCTAGGGTTTGCTTGGGTTATGAATTTTAGCAATTTGCTGATCGTACCTTCTCGCCGAGGCAATCCCCAAATTTCCTGGGATCTTCTGTGAACATGACGGTTTGGGCTACGTTTTGGTTCCAGGCTGGGGTAACCGGAGCGAACCAGGGAACTCGCACGCGTCCAGCCGCTTCGAGGGAATCTCCAGATCCTGGGTGTTTAACGGAGCCATCTATGAAGCCTTGTTTGTTTTTTAGCCTTCAATGTTGACCATCGACCATCTCCAGGTTGTGAATCCCGTCCCTTCAAATTTTGAGCGAGTTGCATGCCGGCTGTTCGGAGACATGGACGTACAGCGGGTCACCGGTATCTATGGTGTTTGCCGGCGCAGTGCCTTTCTCCCTCTTTTTTCGATTGGTGTTCCGTTATCCATCGCCGATTAAAGTGAGTCCTGCTCTGATGCCATATTGGATTTAAACGCAAGCGGAAAGGAAAGGGGAGGAGAAAGGTTTGGGGCGCAAGCAAGTCGAGAAGGAAGGAAATGATTTTATTACATTATGCTTA
Organism: Limonium bicolor; assembly: GCA_023374045.1. Taxonomy (NCBI): domain Eukaryota; kingdom Viridiplantae; phylum Streptophyta; class Magnoliopsida; order Caryophyllales; family Plumbaginaceae; genus Limonium; species Limonium bicolor. Next base: position 339,751,178 of record CM041776.1, on the reverse strand, counting down.
GAACTTTTCTATTACAAAGGAGATATTATATCCGTAAGCCTAACCCATAGGGTGTATATATATACAGTAAACTACCGTTATTATGTTAATCTAATTCAAACTGATTCAAACCACCTATTTCAAAATGGCAATTCAAACTACCTATTTCAAAATGGCAGCCGCATGACCATCAGTTGGGCTGGGCTAGCCCATATGGAATGGATGACCTATTATTCCAACATGGTGGGGTGTATCCTTCAGTTTTAAGGAAACAGTTGTAGAGACTTACCAAGCTTGGTGTGCTATGAAACTAGGTGGTAAAGCAAAGTGAGTTTGGAAGTCATCGTTATGCTATGGAATATATTACATTTGGTTACACCGTAATAATGTTATTTTTTGAGGTGAAGCGTTATATGTCGATAAAATTGTGATCCAGGTCAAGCTAGGAGTATGGAGGTGGACCAAGTGCTAGTGGAAAGACTTAATTATCTCGTCAGGAGTGTTTCTAAACACATCGTCCCTTAAGGATTATTTATAGTATGTATTGGCGATGTTCTTCTTTGTAACCGAACATGTTAGTTTGTGGTTTCTTGCTGGTTTGTTTAGTTTGGAATCTAGGTTTGAAATGGGTGGGGGTACTCTTTTTACTTCCTGAGCTTTTTCTCATTGGGTTTTGCTTAGGGAGGTATTAATGAGGCCCATTCAACAACCCATCCCTCTTTATCAATAAAATGGTGAAAGCCTATAATTATCAAAAAAATGGTATTAACTTTATTTTGAATATATTAAAGAGTTTCTCAAATTAATATAAAAATCTTCTAACAAATATTGAGTTATTTGTTGAAGTATATCTAATCATTATAAGTAGGTTAGATAGATTATACGAGCTATACTTAGTGGATCACACACGACTATTATTGGTCAACAAAAAAAAAAGATTTTAACTATCATTTTAAAATCGTAACTCAAACCCCACTAATTTTCTATTTGTTTGGATTGGATAGACAAGTCATGTTCGAATTGCCAGGTTGAACCTCAGCTTTGCTTGAACCCAAAATAACTTGATACCGACTTAACAAGGCAAGACAAGAGACGATTTGACTAGGACACACCCTTTGACACAAATGTCCAATTAAACATGAAAATATTGACCTAACCCAATCACCCCCTCTCCTAACACAAGCTCGTGATCGTAACCCGGAAATATATAAATAAACAAAATATGGAACTCAAATAATTTGAACTAAAGAGTCAAAATCAAAATGATCTTAAAATTTGGCCTGATTTTAACATGGTTACACCTTTATGACACATAACGTTTCTCAACCTGAGCAAGAATATACCCCAATCTAATTGACCATAAGAAAATTTGACCCGAACAAGTTACGACCCAAACCGAAATGTTTGACTTGAATTGCTCAGTAAACTCTACAAAATTTGAATTGGCCAGTTCTATTATCCTCATAGTTAATTCGAATCTAAAAATGGTCATAACCAGAAAATATGTACATAAAAAAATATGAAACTTGACTGACTAGAAACCAATAATACCCGAAGTTGAATTACCAAAAAATACTGACATAAAATCCGACCTAAACCTGAATGGCCCTTATAAAGTGACCCCAATCCCGAACTAACCTTGACCCAATTTTACCCTAACCTATTCGACCTGAATACACCATGCCCAAAACAATGTGGTTCAAGCTTGACAGTTTGACCTGTATTGCTGGAAGATCTATCATAATTTGACCTAGTTTGATTACCCACCATTTAAGCCCACTTATAACCCAAAAATATACACATGTATGAAATTCGAAACCTGCCAACTGTACCAAATTACCACTAAAGCTTAATGCTCCAAAGTTAAAGAAACTTCTAACTTAACCTTATTTGAACCCGATCATGATGTAAAAATATATTAAATAAAATCCAAAACCATACCAACGTAAACCCGATGGTAACACACAAATATATTAAATACATACCAACGTGAAGTCGATAATACCCTAAATAAAATGACTAAAAACTTGACTCGACGAGTTTTTTTTTATACCCAAACTCTAAATAAAAGCAACCCAAACAAATCAAATATGAAATCGATAATAATCTACTAGAATAATGTCCTAATAAAAGGATCTAAAACTTGACCCTATTTGAACCCAGTAATACCCGAATGACTCAAAAATAAGTAACCAAACCCTATCCGGCTTGAACTTAACTACAGTCTCAATTGACCCTAAAATTATTTACCCATAAAATGTACCCTAACCCAATTGTTCCTAAAATAAATGACTATAACATGTATCTATCCCTAAAATAATTAGACTCAGACATGTAATAACCCTAACCAATTTGATCCAAACCCACTTGTTTAGACTCGAAGTGCTAAGTGGACGGACCTTGCAAAATTTGACCAAACCCTACTATCAACTTTTAAATGTGATTCTAAAACCACCGATAACCCTATCTGTGTAAAGAAATACAATTAAAACCCCATTAACTTGAACTCGATAATCCCCAAACCTATTTATTCAAAATAAAAGGGAAGTGAAATCCAACCGGAATGATTTTAGACTTTATTATACCCAAATATAATCGATCCAAAATCATGTTAGTTCAAAACAACTTAACCCAGACCTATTGTTCTTTTCTTTTGTTCATATATCCTTCCCTGTGGCTTTTTGTACATTCTGATGGGTTTTTGTATCACCCTCCATTTAGTGTCACTCTTTTCATGTTGGTAGGGAAACGTTTAATTCTACTACCTACCTTGCGCCTTTTTGTATATCCCTTGAAAATTAGGAAACACTTCAATTGAACTAATTACCTATCCATTTTACTTGAACTCTATCATATAACAATTAAATTCGTAACTCCACCAACATGTAGTTGATATTATTGAATCTTAATGATCTAGAATTTGATATGACTCAAACTAAATCATACTCATAAATATGTAAACAAAACCTAAATTCTGGCCAACTAGAATGTGATAATACCAAAAATAAAATGACCTAGAAATGAGCCAAAATGATAAAAAAAATGAAGTGATTCAAACTCAAACCATCTCTTTCTTTAAGAAGAAGATGAATATGTTATTCAAAAATGTCATTCATTAACACGTTGGGAGTTTCCTCTCCTTTTGCAAGTTTTTTCCCTTAGTATCCTCTTCTTTAGTTTGGTTTTTTTCCCGATTTTCTTGTCTTCAGTGCAGTGTTCTTCCCAAAGCACAGCAAAACTTTAGAATTTGCTTTGGAAATGGGTACACTATAGTTGCATGCAATTGAGTGCCTTTCATTTTCTACTCTTGTCTTCTTCCTTTATCTTTTAGACTTTTCACCATTAGATCCACCACCACACCTTCTATTCTTACGAGTTATCCCATTAGTTTTTGCTTTTCTATTCACCGCCATGGCTGACGACCAGCCCTGTGAAGCAGTTGATGAGATTGCCTCCAAGTGCGAGGAGCTTACCCTTACCACAGAGGAAGATGAATTTACGATGCTTGACGATCTAACTCTTTCTCACACCTTCCCTCAGATAGATGCCTCCTGTGTAAGTCATTTTCCTCAAAGAAGGTTGACGTAAAAGCCGTCAAGGGAATGCTCATCCACGTTTGGAAAATAGAAGGAGAGATGAGAATTTGTGGAGTTGGTACGGCCCTTTAACTCTTCGAATTCACATGCAAGGAGCACATCCAAATCATCCTTAAGCACAGTCCTTGGACCTTGACGGAAACCTGCTCATCTTCTAGCAGATCGATGCACTAAAAGCTTCTGCAAACCATGAGTTCAAGTGGCTTACTATGTGAATTCAAATCCATGACATCCCTCTCATCTTCCTCAATAAAGAATTCGCCCGCAGACTTGGCACCAGGTTTGGAAATTTGTTGGAATATAGTGATGAATACGGACGCTCAACCGGTAATTTCCTATGTTTTCGTGCTCTCCTGGCCATAAACAAACCAGTCCTACGATGTGTAACAGTAACATAAGAAGACATTGAGTTTGTCCTCAGAGTTATGTACGATAAGATGCCTACCATATGCTTTAGGTGTGGTTTATTCACGCACATCACTAAGGATTGCTTAGTCAATACCGACCTTCCAACTGGTGTATATCCATATGGCTCATGTTTTAGGGCGATGGGGCTACGCTTTGGTAAGAGGATTCTTACTAAAGGTGAGAATGATATATTGGGCATCATATGTGGTGTTGTTGGTGGTTTTTGATTAATAACTCTGTGTAACATACTGTGTGTCTAGTTACAGTCACAGGAATCTGAAGACTGACAGAAGTGAAGAATGAAGATTATGTTTATAGAATCTTTACTAGAGTAATTTTACGAGGTTTTTTTATTCTAAGAGATATCAAATATAAAATCTAAACAGATTTTATATTCTTACGCCTTAGATAGCTTTTATCTTTCAAAAGAATATTTTAGTTAGATAAATCTTATTGTCTATATAAGTAATATTGCTTGCTGAAGCAAATTACGCTTTTATAATTGAGAGAGAGAATAAGTATTATTGGGAGAGTTTCTAAGAGCGTTAGTGTAACCCTAGTTCTAGAGGCGAACTGAGCGCAGTTACGTGTTAGTGCTTGAAGAGTCTGTTCTTCAAGTACGAGTGTGAGTATCGAATTGATGTGTTAATGAAGTGAAGGTTCACGTGATTTTTGGTTTCCATACTTTAATCTCTTTCTTCTGAGTCAGTAAGTTCACCTTCAGTCTGTTACTCAGTCCCTTAGTTCGTGTTGAGTAACAATAACACAAAGAACTATCATTGTGAGAACCTACAGGTGTAGACTGTCCCATGCCTGCCCTTTTGTCTAGCCCAGCGGTAGACTTTCATTGGCTAGAAAACCTTAGCGGGATCCTTGTGGAACACTGATGAACTAACTTTGTAGCATTTGGCTTCACCCAGTTCAACACCTTAGGTCGGCTTCAGAAGGAGTGTGAGTCTCATGCAGATACGGGGGTGACACTCCGGCATCACCATGTGAAGATGGTCAGACTGAAGCAGGTTATAGCGAGAAGAGAAACATCCAACACATAAATAAGGAGACCTCCTTTAAGATGTTGATACATCTGCCAAACCGACATTAAAAGAAAAGAAAGGGAAGAAAGCACAAGCATTAAGTGAGTGAAGCCCTATTGATTGAACTCATCCATTAAGAAGAACCTGTCAACCACTTTATGGAACTCATTACTGAATTAATGGCAGCCCCTGAGCAAGATAGAGACTACATGAAGAAATTATCCTCTCTGAGTTTAGCCATCAAAAATCGAGGGGGTTGCTACCCCATGTGTTGGACTTCTTACGATTAAAAATCTCTCCCCAAATCTGTTTGGACCAATCTCCACCCTCATGTCTTTTCTTATGATTGTAATCCGGGAAATTAAAAATAAGTATAGAAGGACATAGGTCCTAATCAGTCAAGGCCTAGCCAATATTTCATGTATCAAGGAAATTACATTAGAATTCTTTGGTGGAAAACTAGTAGAGTGAGTTATGCTGAAACGAGTTAGTAATAATTGTGTCAGAAGTTTCAAGACAATTATGATTTATGTTGATGGAATCCCTCCATCAAATACTACCGGCTGGTTTGGTGGCTTTTGGGGTCTCTTTCTATATTATTATAATAGATTATGAATTAGAAAAAATAAAAAGAAAGGTGAAATATATACATCCATTTAAATTAATCACTGGCTACAATGCAATGGCTCATTAGTAACGGTCTTTTAAAAAATAGTAATCATTGACAGTCAGCTAGTAGTATTGTTTGTTATTTATTACTATTGTTTTTCATTTCGTTGTAGTATATAATATTACTCATCTGCATTTAACTAAAAACTTCCACTTTTATATATACAAAAAGGTGTTTGATCGAGCAGGACCGCAAATTTTCATTTTTTTTAATGTGATGGTTTCTACTTCTATCGAAGCAAGTGATTATAATACTATCTTAGTCAGTATGAAAAAAGATCGTGAACGATGGACATGGTTCAAGATTCAAAGCACCCTCTTTTGCTAAACCCTAGAAGAGGGCCGGCATATTAAATAAAATTGGTCTTAGAAACCCTAACTACTCAAAAGCAGAGCCTACTTGAACTACAGTTTTGATTTAAAAGAAAACATGGTTGCAATTCTTGTCCACCTTTTAGCTATCAAATTGTTAGCAATTTAGGATCCGGCATAAGGGGGGTGACATCAAACCCTAGAAATAAATTTTTTGCGTAAACATTCTCTCATCGTCGTCAATGTCTGTTTATTATTGTATAGTTGTGTGTAAGAATGAATAGTGACGGTAACATGCAAAAATGTAAACGAGTTTCCAATTCCAAACCCCTAGGGGTGTTTCGTAACTATTCGACAAAATCCCAATGAAAAGGTGAGTCAACACTCAACATACACGACTATACTATTGAGTTTGAGAATTCAAATGTTCACCTTTTGGCTATCAATTACATTATTCTTGTTTGCCTATTATTGTCCTTTTTTTTATAAGGGTCTACCGTCTGTCATCATAGCTTTTAACCTAGTAAATTAAACTACTGAAAGTATATAATCAACATCCTGTCTGTATTTGCAAGGATCTCCTTCTTTTCTTGACTTCTCACTCTATTGGATCCCTTGCTTTCTCGCGCATTAACTTGAAGTTGCTTGAAGATCTGCTTGTTAACTAGTATACAGCCTGCTTAAATTTCTTCCTCAGAGTCATCAATCGGTGGTCGGTCCTTCGAGTTAACTTCTTCAAAATCCCCTTCGTACCCTATATATGAAATGCTATCAATTTGATATTTCGATTGATCTTTGAGCTATAGAGCTTGTAGCTCGATCATCAAATTCAGCTGCAAGCTAATCATGTTCTCGTCCTCTGTGTGCACTGTGGTTACTCTCTTGTGTTATACCCTTTCCGTGCATGTCGTATGTGGTGCTCGCCATCAAATACTCTCATCATCACCACCCCACCGGCAAGCTGCATACTACAAGAGGCAGAAGCTAACCATTTCCATTTCCATTTCCAAAATGAGGTGAGTTTTGATTACTGCTAATGGAATGGCTATTAGCTAGCTAGGGTTACACTATATATTAGCAACTTCAATGGTGTTTGATGCTGCACAGATTGCTTAAAATTAAACCATTCGAATCTTTTCTCCATCTATATAGGGCAATGATAAAGATCCAAGATTAGTAGAGATTAAGAGCACAAATAAGGAAGAAATGGAAGCAGTTCACCAAGGAATGGCTTATAATACTGTACTTAATAATCAAAGAAGTCTCAAGTCTCCATCTCCCTGCAGCAACTCACCAACTGATGATGATGATGATCATCATCAACCCAAGGTGGATCCTCCTCCTCAGACAACGTCATTATCGACATCATCAGATCATGTATATCAGAGTTTGCCTGCTACTGATACCTACGATCAACTACAACATCCTGAGCTCTTCTCCGATTATGCTAAACCAAGACCACACCCTCCTTCCCACAACTAATAATTATTTACCAAGTTTTGCCCTCTTATAATTTCTTACTTCTTTGACTTAGTTTAGGTCTCCTGATCTATTTATCGATCCCTCAATATATAATGTAATGTAGAAAGATTTTGATGTATTTTATGTTGTTCTCTCGTTTAAGCTGATAAGCGATAAGGTTAAAAAAAAAAAAGGCTGTTGTATCTTGTTATATACATACTCAGATGACAACAACAGTTCACGGCTCTAGTATACATAGTTGTTGAAGAATCTATCGTTTCTTACTTGTTGAGTCTTCTCTTCTCCAATCATATTTAATTTCCCCGTTTTTGCTTCTACATCGATCGATGATCACTGATACTGATCTATTGATCGGCCCATTAATTACTCACGTATGCCCGCTCGCTTGTTAACTTAGTGGCCCAAAAAATAATCGGCCCAAAACCTTAAACGCCACGTGTACCATTGGCCGCAGCAACCGACGCGTAACCACTACTCCATCCATTCAAACAAACCCAACTATCCGAAACCGCCAAAATCATACTACTACACTAAAGAGAGTAATTAACCACCAACAACAGCGATACAGACAGAGAAAGACCGTAAAAAAACATGACAATGGAGAATGAAAGCACAGATTGCTAGTTCAAACTTCCTAGATCTGGAATCAGATGTCCGGTCCATTCTCTCACTCCCTCAACTACCGCAAGCGAATGAAGAAGACAATAACAACAACAACAACGGTGGCAGACTATCATGGACAACATCAACCTCCTCGTGTCAATCTAGCCTCAAGATCCGTCAACGCATTGTCTTTCTAAAGAATCTCATTGCGGCAGAAATGGCATCTCACAATAACATCCCTCATCCTGAGCACAAACGACTCTCTGATTTAGCGAATTCGCTCCAATCAGTTGAATCTGCCTTGATCAACCCAACCGAGACCATGCCGGTGATGGCGACACATTTTCCGGTAGAGTTCATTTCAGACCACAAGCACCAACAACATTGTTATTGTGTCAAGGACGACCGCCGCTCGATTGGCTCTTGGACGGAGGATCATAATGATCAGTTGTGTGATCGGGATACTACTGAAGAATTTGGATCATCAACGGTGGAAGAATTACTAGACAACGGTGATGATATGAGTATGACCGGGTTTGAAGTGTATGAGAATCCTGAGTATCAGTACGCAAGTTTAGAAGATAATGGGGACGTACTACAGGAAGGAGATCAAAAAGAGGAAGAGAGCACGCTCATAGACGATCACGTGATACAGGAGGAGGCAATTAGTGGTGGCGGCGGTGGTAGTAGTAGTAGTGTACGGATTGACGGTGTTAAGGATGTCACGAAAGAGGCAATCGTTGGAGGAGGTAGCAAGTTGACTGACGGAGTCAAGGACGACGGAGAAGTTTCACAAGAGGCTGCAAGTTGTGGCGAGGGGACGGGAAAAGTCACTGGTAAGGATAGTGCTGGTGAATCCGGACGGCAGAAACTAAATTGTAACAGCCACCGTGACAGTGACAAGATTAGGGAAAATCAAAGGTGTAACGGCCACCGTGACTGCTACAAGCCGTGCACATATGAAAGGTGTATCTGCCGCCGTAACTCCAATATGAGGGACAGTGAATACTGCCGATATTGGCCGGCGGTGACGAGACGACTGTTAGTGGTTGCACTTATGGTGGTAGGCCTGGTGGTTGTTTGTCTTGCTGAGTGGCGTCGTTTTAATGAAATTGTTGGAGATGGACGTCGACATGGGTCATCATCATCAGTATCACTACTGCCTAATCTCATACCAACTTGATGATGGATTAGGTTCTCAGCGATGGTCATTGCTCTACCAACTTAACTTCCTTGTATTTTGTTTCAGTTTGTTGTTAAGTGTATTTGTGTAGAGTTAAAATTCCATATATGGGTCTGACCGTATGATACGTTTACCCTTTTATCTATTGTAAGAAACTGCAGAGCTTTCATTAAATATGCTCTCCCTGTGGTCGGGTGCTCCTTCATATGTTTGCAACTGGTCAAATTTAAACGACCACACGAGACTATACATCAAGTATCAAACATACATCCCACATTTCCATTTAAAAAAATCAAAGTCAATAATCATACTGGGGAAGTCGTATGTGTGATGATGCTATAGTAACTCTTTCTTATTCTTATTACCAAATTGAAGATAAACAATGAGTAGGTTCCAAGTACTTCACCTCGAAGAATCTCTCATGAAAATGGTTACAAGATTCTAGTACCTAAGATTTAGAAGGTATTTGAGCACCAATATTGGTCAGAATTTATACATCTATTATACTTTAAATCAAACACATTAACATGAATTAGATGGGTAAATAAGTTCCTCTCTTCCTTAACTTCCCTGCCCTAGTACGCAGAAAATAAGCGGTGGGTAGTATGAATTGTTTATGTGCTCTTCCATAACTACAAGTTTGTTTGTCTGATCAGACAATTTAACATGTAGTCCTCCCTATACTTTGTTGCCCTTATCTTGCCAAGAAATTTTCTAATTGGCTCATATATGATCAATACGTGAGGAAGCAAAACATGTAAAGCATTCCACTAGATAGACATAACAAAACACTGGAGACAACCACCACCTATTCGAATCTGCATTCCGAGTTGTTCGGCACCTAATGCCTTGAAATTACACTGAAAACATTAACAACACAGAAAAAAAATGGTGTAATGCAGAACCATACATACCCTTCAAATCGGTTTTTCAGGTTGGGCTTCAGCACCTAATGCCTAAATTTCCATAATGTAGCAGATCTTTAAATCCAAAATTTTTGGATTCTAACAACCTAAGGGATTATGTCGCTCTCGAGGGCATGTTCAAACACCAATAATACCTATATTTCCACATTGGAGACACGCTTCCGGCTGTTATTAGATGTTGCTTTCTTGAACTCAATAGGACAAAATTTTCTATCTCAGACACCACGAAAGACGATCCTTCCTCAAATGCTTCTGGGATGGAGGATACATAGTTACCACTAACAAATACAAGTGACATTTAAAATTTGGTAACTACATCTACATGTAGGTATTCTTACTCTACAGAAATGAACTATTAGTATATAAAAATTGTACGGGTGTATATATAAGGGTATACATTGAATTTTGATATTGCTGAAATTGTACTAAATGTATATACTAATTTCTTAAATTGTACCGTAAACTTACAAAACCTTTAGTTTTATTGTATACAAACTGTACCGCTACAAATGTAGCAAAAAATAGCTACATATGCGTGTAGCTAATAGGGACTGAAAAAATAATAAATAATAAACGATTAAAGTAGATATAACATAAATGATCATATCAAATCAATTCAAAAATATTTGTGTATGTATAATCTTTAAATAATTGAAAACCTAAAATATAGTAATACATACACAAAGTGATCATTACCCTAACTAGTTAACTTGATTTCAAACTTAGAATAAGAGAAACACACTTTATATTTAGGAAGCAAACATGATTTTAAATTATGGATATAAAAACAAAATTATTTAAAATATAAGGCACGGGATAACATCTATTAATGTAATTATTAGGGTATAATATGTTATGTAAGTTTAAATTAACTCCTTAGGTGTTTGTGGATTGTGGTTGTGAGTTAGTGATAATGAATGAGCAAGATGACATAGAGATTTACATGGATCGATCTTGAATGATCTAGTCCACAGGGGTTGACAAAGTGATTTGCTATGATTTAGAGAATACAAGAGATGAAAGAGAGTAATATTAGTGTATGCGTAGGAAATAAATGAGGCATTGGTTGTTATCTATAAAGAAAGAGACAGATGAGTCGGCTCGTTGCTCATCTGCTGGCCGGGTTGGTGGCACGGGCTACCCCTACTTGAAGTAGGGTTGATGTCATCGAGGATGGGTATATTAGAAATGAAGCTTCCTACCCTTGCCTAGTTGCGCGATAATCATGAAAGGGGGGACACCAATTTTGAGGTAGTTATTGATGTGTTAGGAAGATGTACGAGTGATAATGACAAGTTGTTTGGCGAGACTGGCTGGACGGAATGTCAGCGTCACGTGTGACAGGTCATGAGTGTTATATGTAGCAAAGCCGAGGTCATTGTAGTAGGCAGTTGGACAGGGAGGCGGGACAGGATTTCAGCAGGGAAAATGCAACTGATTCTGACCGACTAGTCTTGGGTCAAGCTTTCGCTCTAAGACCGGGGTTTCCATCGGAGAAACCAGGCTTCGTGGGCTCGATGCTTAGTGGTCAACCATCTTAGTTTTGGGTTGTTGGTCCTCACGTGGGGTACATCTTTAGAAATGCAAATGTTTGATTAGTTTCTTTTAATGATATGGTTAAGGTGAAGTTAATTACCCCGTACCAACACTAATACCCCAAGTCTCGCTTTTGGAGTTTACAAGAGAAGAAATTTTTATGTTGTCGGATTTCTTGTTTTATAATTAAGAAAATTTGAAGTAAAAAGAAAGGATGAAGAGATTTTATCCATGATATACTAGTCCCCCAAGTTTGACTTTTTACAGTTTTGGCGGGAAGTTTAAATTTTAAACGTTTAAAATGTATGGGAAGCTTGAACGACGCCACATATCATGAGCTGGCTCTACTTCGAGGAAGCGGAACGTCGGGGTGACAGAGCCATTGTGAGGCGATGGCAGGGTAATGATGAGCGTGGCTTACAGATGGTACTTGAGTGTTGGCATGTGTCAGTGTCTAACACATGGCTTCGACATGTGGCACGTGATAGTTGGGGCGTTAGAGGAGTGGGGGTGACCGTCGTGTGAATGGAATGGGAGACCGCCGAACTTTGGCGTCTATAAGTTTTTGCGAGTGAAAAGAGAGAATTCTTTATGCTTTTAGACTTACTGAATTGTTGCCAATTAACTTTCTCTACTTTCTTGCTCTCTATTTTTCTTGTTTCCTTTCAACTCTAACATCTCGATAATGGCCTCTTTAATGTTGCTACTAATGCCAAGGAAAATGGTGTGACCTGCACCATCTTGCCTTCGAAAGAGACCAAGCTTGGTGCTCAGGCAATGGTGGTGAAAGATCACCGAGCGGTGGTCGCTAGGGAGGGGTACCCCGAGATCGCTCCTTGTAGACACTAAAAATTCTCACCCCATAAAGTAAAATCGAAACAATAATAAAAATGAGAGGGGACGTTACCTTCTATCTCAAAATACATTAACGTGCGTGCCAAAATAAAGCCATCATTTCATCTCAAAATTTGCAAATCAATTTTCAAACATTTGAGGAAAAAATTTATCCTTCAAAATATGATTTTTCAACAATAAATCGGTCTCAATCCCGTCCCTTTTATTTATTTTGTTTACTTTATATCTTATCAAAAGAAACATATCATTCTTACTAACAAAACATTTTATTTCGCTCTGTGTTCTCATTAACGTTTTTGAGAAATTTATTTAATTCATGTTACTGTCTTTCTTTTATTTCTCACATCTTTATATCAAGTTTTGTCCTTAGCATAGTTGGTTGGAGTGAGTGTGAGAGAAACCATAAGTCTTAGGCTCAAGTTCTATTGTATGTGTTTAGAACATTTTGCTCCCGTTTTTTCTCCTCGTCAAACCAAGCCCATGATTTTGGTTAAACAACCGCGGCCCATATTTATGAAGCCTAACTCGACCGTCTTGCTTTTCCCTCGCCAAACATAGCCCACCTGCATTCTAAAACCCTAAACCTACTACTCTATTAGCAGCCACTTATCCCATCTATCTCCACCACTTCTATTTTTTTTTTGAACAAAACAAATACCACATCAGATTCATAACTAGAATAGATACAACAAATCACTCGGGATATCACCCGTACAAAAGAACTCCTTCATCTTTCGTCTACCCTCTCTCGCCAACAAGTGCGCTCTAGTATTTTTGTCCCTCGAGGTGAAACACCACTTAACCTCAGAAAAATTAGCCCATAACCAACTCCGATCGGAAAGAATGTGCGAAGCTTGGTAGTCCAAATTTGTCCCCTCTTGAAGGAAATTGACAATATTCAAGCAATCAGAGAATAGAAACACACATTTTGCCCGGAGCAGTCTTGCAAGCTTAAGACCGAGAATTATCGCTCACGCCTCAGCCATAACAGGACTCTGCATCTCTCTTCCACCATCATAAGTAGGCCTGGCAAAAAAGTAACGAAAACGAATATACGACCTGAAACACGACACGATATTAGCATGTATAGGTATTTAATTTTATACACGAAACTAATTTCGTGTCGTGTATCGTATATACATGATTTATTAACGTGTCGTGTACCATATCTAATTGTATAAATATCGTGCATACACGAAATACCTGTAAATAATTCATATAGACGTATAATTCGTGTACACATGTAATTCGTGTATAGACGAATAAATTTCGTGTTACTTATTTATTTCATTAATTCGTGTAAATATAATATTTTGGTATTTCTTTTTATACGTGTTCATAATTTATTTCATTAATTTGTGTACACATGTGATTCGTGTACACATGTAGTTCATGTATACACGAATAAATTTCGTATATTTCGTTTCGTTTACAGGTATTTTGAATTTCATATTCGTATATAGAATTCCATACACGAAAATATTTTCGTGTCGTGTATCTTCATGTAAATTTCGTGTCGTGTATCGTTTCTACCATTTACACGATACGAAAATACGATTTGACAGACCTAATCATAAGCGACTCCAACAATACCTCCAACCTGGTTCAAACCCACTGCACCTATACCAAAGCCACCTTCGGGGGAGCAACTACCGTCCACCTAAATCAACAAACCATCTCGATCCAGCCCCCTATCTGTCCTTCCGTCATCAATTTGGCAGCGGAGATCAACATGCAAGCCGTCCGCCGCAGCCAAGAAGCTCCAGGCTTGATCTCTCCCCCATTCCATTGTCGGAGCATGTCCAAGGAGCAGTTGGGATCGGGCAAACCAACCTATCCACAGGTCTGTAATAAAACCTTTTATCTTCTCTTTTGGATCCTGCAAAATTTTATAGAGTAACCAGTCAAAAACCTCAGAGTCAGATTTATTCTTTTCAGGGCAAGCCCAGGACGAACAATGCCACAATTTGATCATTTCAGAGCAGAAAAAAGGGCGTGAGATATGGAATCCCAACAACCGCACAAATCACATTGATCCTAAGATCCACCACATCTTCGAGAGACCACCGCATTACATGGTAAGATTTTATGAACTAATTTCCAAGCGAAAATTTCGATTCTTGGGTGCAATTTTAGTTTCCTGATTCTGTTCATGGCTGCGACACTGAGATTGGGCCTCGAGCAGGAGGGCTGATTAACAGCTGCTCTTTCCTTAGCCAGGTGATAAGCGGATTTTACTGTAAATAAACCCGATTTATTAGGACCCCAGATCCATTTATCTCTACTTGGCAACTGGGTGAGAGGGATGCCGAGAATAAGCTCTGCATCATGCTCTGTGAATAGACTCCGAACCTCGCTTTCCACCCATCTCCTAGAATCCCCGTCAATTAAACAGCTAACCTTCCCGTTCAATTTTTGATCCTCCATCAGTTTCCAACACCACTGTTTACCGCTTTTCTTTGTAGTAATCCATGGGCCGGAAAGAGGGGTATCCAAACCGTCACCAATCTGTCGCCTTGCACCGTCCTTAATAAGCGGGAGGACACCCAAAAGAGATCTCCAAATCTGGCTGGGCCTTGACCTCAACCTAGCGTCCAAGAGGGAGCAATCTTTGAAATATTTGGTTTTAAGAATCCGAGAGACCAACAAGGTGGGATTATTCAAGAATCTCCAAACCTGACGGGCAAGCAGCGCATCGTTGAAGCTTTCCAAGGAGCAGAAGCCAAGCCCACCCTCAGATTTCTTCTGACAAACTTTATCCCATTTCATCCAAGCCAAACCTCTAGCCCCATGCGATCCCTTCCACTAGAAACTCCTTAGAAGCGCCTGAATCTCCTTAACCAGTGAGGCAGGGATTTTGATAACCGACATAACGTAGCTAGGGATGGCTTGAAGGATACTCTTTATAAGGATCAACCTCCCAGCTTGAGACACTTTATTTGACCAGAATTGAATTTTCCTTTGGATACGTTCTTTAATATAACCCAAGATGTCTCTTTTGTTCCTTCCCATCTTGCTTGGGAGCCCAAGATACATACCCAGGTTATCAACCTCATTTATCGCCAATATATCAGATATAACCCTTCGTATATGATGCGGGACCCCTGGAGAGAAAATCAAACTGGATTTTTCCACATTAATTGCTTGCCTTGATGCATCAGAGAAGTCTTGCAGAATATACTTAAGGGTCTGAACGTTCTCAAGATTAACCTCCCCATAGATAATACAGTCGTCAGCAAAACATAGATTCGCCACCTCTGGAGCATGCCTGCTCACCCGCACCCCACGATAGACATCAGCCTGCATAGCTACCTTTAGACTCGAAGTAAGGGACTCCATAACCAAGAGAAACAGATAAGGGGAGAGCGGGTCCCCCTGCCTGAGTCCTCTTTGAGGACGGAAGCACTTCCCCGGATAACCGTTAATTAAAACTGCCATGGAAACAGAGGTCACACAACTTTTCACCGCTTCAAACCACCTGCCTTGAAACCCCAAACTCTGCATAACATCGAAAAGAAAATTCCATTCGACCCAGTCAAAGGCTTTTGCCATGTCAATTTTGACTGCAAGCTTACCATTCACCTTTGCTTTGGAGAGCATCATAGAGTGGGCCATTTCGTGTGCAAGGATAATATTATCTGAAATAAGACGTCCAGGGATGAAAGCTGCCTGTTCCGGGGAAATAATGTCATTGATGATATCCTTCACTCTATTTGCTAAAACCTTAGCTGCCACCCGATAGATGTAATTGCAAAGGGAAATGGGTCTGAAATCTTTCATCGTCTTCACGTCTTTTGATTTGGGTATCAAGACTAGATGTGTGTGGTTTAATCCATCCGGGATGACCCCGTGATTCAGCAGCTGCAAAATTGTAGATACAAAGTCATGGCTAATAATATTCCAGTAGGTGCAAATGAATTTACCTTTTAAACCGTCAGGCCCCGGGGCTTTGTGAACGTTGATGCACTTCACGACTCCATGAATCTCCTCTGGGGAAAACTCTTTATTCAGCCTCTCCAACATGTCGTCCGTGACCCTACCCTCCATGCAAGCTAGTATGTGATCATTCTTGTCAGGGGAGGAGGATCGAAATAGGTCGGTGAAGTAGGACCTAGCAGTATGTTCGACTTCCTCCCAGGAATACACCGTGCTGCCCCTCTCATTGACCAACTCTGAAATCTCATTTTTCTTTGCCCTAGCATTAGTTCTGGCAAAGAAAAGCTTTGTATTCTTGTCACCCGTACTCAAACACTGCTGTCTTGACCTTTGCGCCCATCTTATCTCATCTTTAACCAGCAAGTTGTCAATCTCCTTGATAAGGGTACGACGAGAGCACCCATCTCTATCAGACTCAGGATCAGCAGTTACGCACTGAAGCAGTTGCTTCTTTTCTGAAATTGCCTTTTTCTCCAAATGATACATATGTCTACCCTAGGACTTTAACCTTTGTCCACAAATTATGCTCCGAGACACATAATCGCCAACAATATCAGTATTTTGTTCCCAAACCTCCTGAACAATCTTCCTGCACTCCTCCCGATCGGCCCAACAATTTTCAAATTTGAATGGTTTTGGACCTCGACCAACCTGATGGTTAAAAACCACTTTAATTGGTCTATGGTCAGATCGGCTCCAATTTAGATGCAGCACCTTTGCTTTGGGGAAGCGGGCAACCCAATCAGAATTTGCTACCCCTCGGTCTATTCTGCTTTGTGTGTTTTCCTCCCCCCTTCTGAGGTTCGTGAAGGTGAATTTGCCTCCTGAGAAACCCAAGTCTTCCAGATCGCAATCTTCTAAGTAGTTTCTAAAATCCTCCATGAGTTTGTTGTTTCTCCTCCCTTTTCCTTTTTGCTCTGAAGCAAAAAGGACTTCGTTAAAATCTCCAAACACCAGCCATGGCTTATCCATCATACCTTTTAATTCACGCAACAACCTCCAAGAATGAAATCTGTCCGACTGATCATACCAACCATAGAAGCCTGTACACCTCCAATCCCTTCCCAATGATCCTCCCTGAACCAAGCCGTTAATGTGGTAGTTCGAGAAGGACGTAATCTTGAAACGAATGCTAGTTTTCCAGAACATGGCAATACCTCCACTTCTACCGATACAGTCAACCACCAGACCCTGATAGCCTTTCATTCTTTGCTCAACACTCTTCATCTCATACCTTGTGAGTTTAGTTTCAGATAAAAAAACTAAACTAGGAGATTCATCCCGGACTAAGTCCAGGAGCCATCGAACTGCCAAGGGATCTCCCAAGCCTCGGCAGTTCGCAGCTAGACAACTCATCTTGATAGGCAGCCCTGGGCATTTCCCAAGGCCGCCTCTGATTTTGGAGAAACTTCCTGATTTTGTTGAGCAACAGATGGTGCAGTAGAAACGACAACTCCAGCCTTACCTTTCCCCTTTTTCCTATCCTCCTCATCCCTCTTCTTTTGACAAACTTCCTTAATCAAAATCTCCTCTTCCATTACATCCATTTTCCTCTTCTTCCTGGGCGCAACTAGCTCCTTTGGCTGCCATTCGATCAGCATTGACCTGTCCTCACCTTCCTTCTGAGCAGTGATTTCTCTTGTCTCCTGAGTTGCAAGGCTCTCAGAAGCTTGCTTAGAGCTTTCAGCCTGGTCTTTGGGACATAGGTTCTCAACAGGAGACGTCTGACTTGCAGTTCCGGTAGAAATATTATTTTTTAGCTCCTCTTCCCACCTACGGTCTTGTTTAATTCCACTTGCTCTTAGCCATGGACCATAGGGATAACTTCCGCTGTCCATAATGTGTTTTTCTGGGCATTCTCTGGTTCCATGGAGCAGGGAACCACATTTAAAACAGATAGCGGGGAGCTTCTCATAAGTAATCCTGAGGATGGTCTCTACTCCCCCCATCACCACTGTAACACATCTTTTAATGGGTTTGTTTATATCAATAGCAACTTTCAGCCTCAAATACTCTCCACAAATTCTACCATCTTTCTCTGTATACTCTTCGAACACACCAATACAGTTTCCAATACGCTTCGCAAATTCTTTCTGATAATAGATAAAGGGTACCTCATGAACTCTAATTCAGAAGGAAGTTCGTTGAAAGACATGCTCTTTAGGGGTCTTCCTTATATCCATCATTTGGAGAGCCAAAAGCGACGAGTCAAAAGATCATGGACCTTTTTCAAGGATTCTGTTCAGGTCTTCTGCAGCTTCAAACATGAACAGATAGAGACCCGCCCCCACCATCTTTACTTTGAGCATAGCCTGAAGTTGCCAAACCTTCGTCATAGTGCTTTCCATAGCCTTGGGGTCGGCAAGCTTAGTGGAGCAGTGCTTCCCAAGCAGGCAGATATGTTGGAAAGGCGCTATCTTCTTCAGTAATGTCATCAACCGAGATCCGTTGCTCTTCTTCTTTTGAGAGAGAGGTTAGCGTACCTCTTGGTCATCTCATCAATAGGTGATTTCCCTTCCATTTGAGACGAAGCAGTATAACTCACTTGAATGATAGTCTTTGTTAACTCACTTTGTTTAAGTATTTCTCTCCAGGTACACTTACTCACACAAGGGTTTTGATGATTCAACACGTTCAGATTGGGATTCAAGGGGAAACGGAAAGGGACTGCTACAGAGTTTGATGGAATTTGCGTAGTCACATTAGCATTCATGTTACTACAAAGTCGAAGAGTTTCTCGACAGTGCATGGCCTCAGGCGGCGCGCAGGATGGGAGAATACGAAGCGACCCTCACCAAAGAGGGAAGTTAATCGTGAGACTACCCTCCACCACCTCTACTATAAATAATAACATTACAAAACCCTAACGGTAGCGGACACAGTATCCTAGCTACGATTATTCTCTTTGTTTAGAATCTCCCATTTTCTTCTTCCACGTTTTGGAAATTCTGATACGAAGGGTCCGTTCGACTGGAGTACTAATTCGCGCCTAGTCTCAATTTTCTTTTATTAAAGCTTACACTTGTCACATATATAATGGAACTTGTTCTCAGCTGCAGATGGTTCCGGTCCTCTAATTTTTTAACCACACAGACATTAATAACAACGCAGCATATACTGCATTTGCGAAAAAAAGTCCGAACGGACCCTAAGGGTGTGTTCTTTCACTGCATATAGTGAATTAATGTAGTTTTGTAAAAGTGCTAGTATAAGTGTCACTTTGTGATTTGGTGGAGGCTAATAAATGGACTCACACAAAGTAACTATGGTAGAGGTGTCAAGCTGCAATTAGTTACACACATAGTGGGAGCAACAGATTTCACAAAAACACAAACCAGCTTTCGGAACATTTTACTCGCCACCAATGAAGGCACCTAAAAAACGAAAAAAATCATAAACGCAAACCATTTTTCGAAACTTGCTTCCACTAGAAAGATACCATCAACAACATGCCAAGCTCCTCCGAGAAACCACACTTAGAGACCAAAATCTCTGTAATACCTCATCGTAAAACTCACCTCCTCCCTTTCGTTGTTTGGCTTGCCGATAGAGTAAGTGGTATTCCTTTCTTCTTGTCTAGAAATCGGTTTCAAACTCCTTCTCGCTCTTCTTTCCTCTCATTTAATTTTCTTCTTTGTTTAAATCAATTTCTCCATCTCATTTCTAGATTTTCATTTGTCAAACGAACTATAGATAAGTATGTCCCTGAAATACTTGATTTTGCCGGAAATGTTTGGTGCTAGTGTCGACTTATCACTCCCTGGCCCCATGTTTTTGTTCCTTTTTCTCATTCTCTCTATTTTGTCATTGCTCTCGATTTCCACTCTGTATCACTAAATAAACCTTAGGAAGACAATATGAGCGGTTTAAACTTCATCAGGGTGATACCTGATGCCAGTGTTGCCATCTCCCTCATCTTGCTCATATCTTTCATTTCCTTTTATTCCACTCATTCTATGTTCTTCGTTTGGATCATTTCCCCTAGTGAACCGCCATGGTGATGGATTCGAGAAAGAAACGCGGTCGCACGAGAGTCATTCTCGCAAACAGAATTGTGGTTTCTTCTCTCATAGTTTTTTAGTTTGTTTGTCACTCTCGATAATTCTTTTATTTTGCATGAGATTCCAATAAGCACCAGACCCAACAAGGATTTTCAGTCTCGAGGGTGTTATGAACAAAACGACACGCCAACACCCGATTTCATCCTCCTATCTCTACAAGTTTACTCTGGCTCTCAATCTTTCTTTTTTTACGAAATATCGTATCACCTGTGGTTTGTCTTTTATCCCCCTTTCTTTTTTTACTGTCATATCCGGTCCATCCTGGTACACCCGAAATCTTGCCCTTAATGTTGATCTTATATCTAACATTTCCCTGCGTGGTTGCCTGTTTATTGGTTTCATCTCGGAGGACACTTCTTTCTACATAGTGTTCATTTTCTCTAGGTTGTTTGGCACTCCTTATGAATCCGTTGGATCATGGGTCGATTCACTAAGGAGTTAAAGTTTTGACTCTCTGCATCGGTCTAACATTTCTCTGCTTTAGGTTGTTTAGCACTCTTCGATTTTCAAACTTGAACTTATCTTCTTGTCTCCAGAGAACAAGGAACATACGTGCGCGTGCCTCTCTTTATTCTCTTCTTGTGTCTGTGCCTCTTCATGAGTGTTTTATGTAGGAGAGTCATGGTCATTGTAGTAGGGGGCAGGGCGGGGAGACATACCGAGGTTTCTACTGAGGAAACTCACCAGATTGTGGCTGGCGAGCATCTTAGTTTCGGAGTGTTGGCTCCTCTTGTGGATTACATGCTTAGAAATACAAAATTAAAATAGACTAATAAGCACTAATTAAAAATAATAACTATAATAGTAAGTGTTTTACATAAGTATAATAAATTAAAATAACTATACTATATAAAAATATTAATAAAAAAGTGAAATTATAAGAACATTTAAGGAGTCCTCCTGAGTCTTAACCTTTAACATGGCTACTGAACACAACCCTCAAACTTGTGCTCTTGAATATCATTACCCACTTCTTTCCTGAACTAAAACAATGATTTATATGCAATTCAACAATCATTATATCATCAATCCAAACCTAGAGACTATTTAGTTTACTACCAAGACCCGAAGAATCACCGATTAGTCAGTTGTCATACCATCTCCTTTGTCACATCTTTAAACTTCTTGCGTAGTGGTCACTTTATTTTTACTAAAATTCTTGAAATACTTTGGTCGTTGACCAGCACCAAACAATACAGAAATACCCCTATTAGTTTATAAACTATTTTAAAAGTGTCCGCACGAGTATAGTACAATCGGATACTCGGGGTCGCTGAAAGCTTGCCAACTACTTTAAATGTTATAATATGTCAGGATATGTTAAAATATAAAAACTCAACTATAATAAATATATACATTTATTTATAAAACTTATTTTAAAAATAAACTTATTAAAAATATCAGGAAATATTAATAATCATTTAATAATATCATAGAAATTATAAAGACATAATAATACGTAAACAATTTAAAATAATTGTCTTGATCAAATGATTAAAATTGGTTGAAATAAATGATCAAATAAAAAGAATTAAAAAATATTATTTTGAAAAGAATATTGTGAAATAATATATTTAAAATTTCATAAATACTCATATTAAAAATATTTTGAAAAATTAAAAATTTATTAAGTACCTATTTTTATACACCTTGCTTATAGTTATCCTGTTTCAAAAAATAACTTCATGAATTAGCAAAAAAAACTAGTGAAATTTTTCTTTAATAAATTAATTTTCACCTTTTTTTAGTTACTTTATATTTATACTTTAAGACAAAATCACGATCAATTTTGTTAGAAGAATGATGAAGAGTTAGAGAAAGTAAAAAAAAAAAAATATTAAATCAAGTTATATATGCTTGAAACTTTTCAATAATTTAGGCTTTATATTATATTAGCTAGTTTTTAGTTTTTATCTATTTTTCTACCAAATTTAATTATTTTTATTTTTTAAAAAATTTATGTATTATTATATTTTCACATATTTTTATTTTAGGAACTTAACAAACTTTTTTGATTTTTTTGTAATAATTATAATTGTTTTAATAGTTTTATAATGTATTTTATTATATTTTTGTTATTATATATATTATAATATTTTGACCTTTAAACTTCTACTATGTATGATAAACTGTTAAAATAGTTTACTAATTAGTAGGTTACTTTTTTCTCTTGGTTAACGACTATAGTTATATTTCATGAATATCATAAAAAATATAATTTCCATTTTCAGTTATATTTCATAAAATGTGATTCAATTTTTTTAAAAAAAAGATCATTATTTTATTGTTTATTTATTCCCGTTAAACAAAGGTTCTTTTAAAACTTGAGGAATCTTTGGTCTTAAAAGATGGTTTAAAAAACACTTTATATTATGACATGACAGACAGTTCAACGAATCCGGCCCCTCATGGTCTCCACACCCGAAACTTATTATAGACATTAATCATTTTGTGTTGGACTTAATTCAATTATGGAAAGTATAAAGAGTTTACTCCCTCCGTCCCTTGACCTTGATTTACTATTTTGGACTTGTCGTTTGACTTCAATATTTAACATATAAGATGACATAATTTTACAAATCTAAATTTTGTAATGGAATCCTTATGTCAAAACTATATGTTGGAGAATTTATTTTATAAATTTATTTTATCTTATATGTTTAATATTGAGGTGGAAAAACGTGCCAAAAAGTAAACAGGAAGGTCAAAGTGGGACGGAGGGAGTATAATTCTAGTTCCGCTCCTAGTCTCCAAGGATTAAAACATGTGAACTCAAATTAATTTAATAAGAAAAATTAGACCCTAACTAGCTACTAAGTTGGTCAAATTCATACATCAAATTGCAGATCGAGCTGAACCAAACAAATATGTATACGAAACACGAGACCATAGTAAGCCTTACAAAAAACTCTACTAAGAGAGCAGCTCTACTGTTACACTGAAGAGTATAATATTGTATCATACTAAATAATAATTGTCAATACAATTGATTAAAAATATTAATAATATCAATAAAACTTAGCTCTGTGAATGAATTATTCAAATTTTTATATCATCAGCTTTATTTAAAACTAATCCATAGTATAATACTGTCGTCATGTGGGTACGAGAGCCATCCATCCCCTATACGGCTCTACCTACCCAGAAAAGGGACGGGCATAACTTTTCTGTCCATTTACGAATATTTTGGTTAATAAAGATGTTTATAAAGGGCATTTTAGGTCATTAGGTGGAGAGACAACAGCACGGATATGGCCCCTCTCACATGGGTCTCCACCACCACCAGAACAGACGACCCCACCACTTGAATCCGTCCAAATTTTGCAGTCAGCCCCTGCACATCATTTCCCGTTTTCCCACATGGGAATTCCAGATCTCGTTTACTACTCTGTAAATATCAACCCATACGAAGGGCTTTTATGGTGTTTACGACCTTGCAGTATGGACGCGGCTCCTCTATCGTCTCTCTATGCTCAAATCACGCACGAACTCATAGATTCAGTCGCTGATAGTTCTTATCCAAACTCCCATAATTACCCTCTGCCTCATCATCAATCCCACTTTCCAGTTTAAACCCTCCCTGTGGTTTCCACTCAGCGGACTTCTCTCTGTTTCCCTCTCCCCCGATTTTTCTCGCATTCTCTCTGTCTACTCTTAATTGACTGATCCACAACCATGGCAGGCTACCGGAGGTACGAATTAATCGAGCACAAGACCCCATTTTTCTACCAAGAATCCTCCATTTTCACCCCATTGACCATCACTAAGCCCCGTTTCG
Source organism: Limonium bicolor (assembly GCA_023374045.1). Classification (NCBI taxonomy): domain Eukaryota; kingdom Viridiplantae; phylum Streptophyta; class Magnoliopsida; order Caryophyllales; family Plumbaginaceae; genus Limonium; species Limonium bicolor. The sequence goes on along the minus strand of CM041776.1, from coordinate 339,726,820 downwards.
CCGCGGAGGCTGAAGATCTCTGCTTCGCACTTGACGTCTTTAACCCGCCATCATCTCTCTTCAATTTCATCCCGTCTCCCTTCGATCCCATCACCGATGAGCTCATCCAGATCGAGACCGGTGGTTCATCCTCCTCCTCTTACTACAAGCGTGTCTTGGCTCGTCGCCACTGCCGCAGCGCTAATGAGCTCTACCTTGAAACCCTCTGCGACAGAGTCACTTCCTTGGAAAAGAAGTTTGACCGAATGCTGAAGTTGAAGGGGAAGGATGAGGAAGAAGATGAACTGGAAGCAGTGGATCGGAAGTATACATGGACGACGCAGATCAAGAGTGGGGCTGAGTCTGAGAGGAAGTATAAAGTGACTGCTGAGATCAAGGGGGATAATAAGAAGAAGAAGAAGAATAAGGATAAGAATGTGAAGAAGGGGAAAGGTGGAGGTGGTGAGAGGTGTTATACATGGGAAGCCGAGATTAAAGGGAAAGGTGATGAGAAGAAGTGTTATAAATGGGAGGCTAAGATTGGTGGGAAGAAGGAGGAAGAAGAAGGTGAGGAGATGAAGCATAAGAAGGAGAAGAAGCACAAGGGGGAGAAGAAGGAAGGTAATGGGGCAAGGATTGTGGAGATTGACGAGGGTGTGGATCACAGAGCTGAGGTTCTACGCCAGGTTTGTTTGTGGATCTCTATCTGTTGATGTCAATTATTCATAGTAGTAAGTAGAGATGCTTGTTAATGTGGGGCTTGGTTTAGTTGATTTGTTATATATATGAATTTTTATCTGTTCTGCCTGGTAGTTGAGGAAGTGGTTTGAGTGCTTGGAATGACTTCACTGATTGGGTGGAGTGTTAGAAAAAATTGTCGTTTTCATTACATCTCAAAGACTATGGACTACAGTAAAGTTTCTCTCATGTTTCATGAGCATAAGATTGTGGTTGCTCTATAATTGAGTATTTAGCTTGATATGGTGGTGAGTGGGATGGGATATTTATTAGTTGATGCTGTATGCATGCATTAGATCTTTGTTGGTGGGGTTTCATTCAGTTTTGGAAGAAAAGTATAGAAGAATATAATCGACCCCTCCCTACCTCACGTGTTTGAAATAATACCATCATTGTCAAGGAATTAGATGGTCTGGTAACAAAATCATAGATTTTCTTCAAGTTTATGTTGGACTGGTGTAGCTGTTGGTTTTGATTAGTTAATTAAGGTCACTTTCGCTGATGTTACTCACGCAAGCCAGTTCCATTCCTGTGAAATATTGGTCTGGGATATGGTCCCCAAAGCTCAGGTGGAATGCCCATGTTGATTGACTCTTTGAAATGGTGTCTGTGCGTTTGGCTAAATAAACTACACATGATTAAGTTTCCCTAATTTTTATGTTTTTGCTACAAGGCTTATGCAAGGAGATCTGGGGCCTCAAGCAGGGGAAAGAAGAAGGAGCTTTCCCCACAGGATGCTGCAATGATGATACAGCTCAGCTTCAGGGACTATCTCATCCGCAGGTCTAGGGCTCTCCGTGCACTCAGGGAGCTGGCTATCGCAAAGACAAAATTGAAGGAGATCAGGTCATTATTCCACAACTTCTCTTACAGGAGCCGTGTGGCTCGTGATGCCGAGGAGCGCCAGAAGTTCACGGAAAGGATCATCGTCTTGCTCCTCACTGTAGATGCTATTGAGGTTTGACTTCATTGTCTTATTATTATATCCACAGTAGGCAGCAGCAGCCTGATGTATCTTATTCCTTTGGCATGAACATTAACGTCAAATTTTGTCCATACAAATCTTCTGCGAAATTATTCTTATCTGATCATCTTGAATTTGGGTGTGACTGGCAGGGTGTGGATGTGATGGTGAGATCTGCAAAGAGGTCAATGGTGGATGAGCTGGAGGCGATGCTGGATGTGGTGGATCCTCAGCCAAGTGGTGGGAGATCACTGTCCATGAGGAGAAGGACTTTTGATATGCCATCTGGAGAGTTTAGCCAGGAGATGGCTGAAAAAGTGGCCCATGTGGTTCAAATGCTGGATGATGAGGAAAATGCCTCAGAGGCTTGAATGATTGATATTCCATCTTGTAACAATCGTTGTTGTTCAAGAAATGAGTAGGAAGGGTTGTTGATTGAGGAGCAGGTATCGGATCAAAATAAAATCAGTCTTATCTAGTTCTTTATCTTCTTGCCGGCGGTGTTTTGTGTTGTATCTGTATTCTTTTGATTAGTCTCTTGTTTAAGTTAGAGAGAGTTCTTGTGGTTTGTTGTGTTTATTAACTTATCATTGCCTTCCTGTTGTGGAAAACAATGGAAGTAAAACTGGTCGGTGGTGGGGTCCTTGTGTTTGTTGTGAATGCTGCTGTAATTCGGACTTGTTTGCAGGATCGATATGTTCAGTTTTCGTAATGGTAATCCGTTCTGGAGATAGATTAAAAGAAGGGGGCCCCACGGGATGAAGATGAAAATATGTAAACGCTTGTTTGAGTAGCGTTCGATCTGGGAAGGAATTAATCTTCATCATCCAACAGTGGGCCCAGTAAAAAATTCATCTTCATCTCCTCACCTTTTTAGTTTGAGAACGGATTAGATTTTCTGGCAAGTTGATTGCAGTAGAGTCGGCCGTCGGGAGTGTGTGGGTTAAACCGTATCTGAGAGATTCAGATTCAGAGCGTTAATCCGCCAAATGAAGCCAGATCCGACTGTCTGGAAACGATGAATGTGCATAGTTTCTTTCTACGTTAAAATTTATGTTACCGCTCTCTGTTTCACAGTGCCAAAAGTTGCTTTGATCGCCATTTGAGTAGGTCATTAACCAATATTTTAGGGTGGACGTGATTACAATCTCAACCTACGAGTACAAAGATAGACAGTAACATCGTGGGCTATATATCATATATGTCGCGATCTCCATCTTGTGAAAAGTGGTGAGTATACACCTCATCTTAAATTTAATCTAGCAATGGCTAATCAAAGTAGTTCTGATTCGAAAATCAGTTGACTATGAATGGGAATGAAGCATTGCCACATATACTATCCTTTGCTTGTAAAGGACTTACAAATTTTTTTAGTACGCCTCAAAATGCGGTGCGGTCACCTCTTTGAACTAGAAGCACAGAACTTTTAACATGTTGAACCGGTTGAGCCGAATATACCCATATTTTCTTTCGTAATGTATAATATATCCTTGTTGGTTTTTGTAATTCAACTTTAAATATGTTTAAATGTTGTTCAAAATTGATGAAATTTTACATGGACAATGTTAAAATGATATATTTTAGTCCAATATCAAATTTGAAGGTTTTTAAGCTAACACGTGACCTATGAGACCCAATGAAAATTGTGACATGTTCATTGGGTCCCACATGTCACATATGAGCTTCAAAAACTTCAAATTTGATATTGTACTAAATATAACACTTTAGCATCGTCCATGTAAAGTTTCATCAATTTTGGACAATATTTAAGCATGTTTAAAGTTGAATTACAAAAACCAACAGGGGTATATTGTAAATTACGAAAGAAAATAGAGGTATATTGTGAATTTTCTCTAAATAGAATAACAGAGGGTTTAATGTGTTGCAATCCTTCGGTTTTGGATTACCTTTCTTTTTAAAGCTTGTCTTAATTACAAAATATTTTTGGATGAATTTGTTAAGGTCTGAATTTTGTTATTTATATAAATATATTCTCTGTTAATCAAATAATATTGCAACTTGAGTTTACACTTATTTTTGATACTTTTCATGAATTATTTTGAGTCACCTTCAATTCTTATACATCTTGATCTTTTCGTAATTTCATTGTCGTCACTTACTTGGTTTTGAATTCTCCTTGGTATACAGAATCTTTTTTTTTACCTTAAATAATTACTTTAGTTGGTCTCAATATCTAATAAAATATTTAAAATGATCCAAAATTAAAAAAAGGTTAGCTTTTTCTCTACTATATGTCTACTTTCTGTGCAATTGATTCAAATAATATAGAGTTACTAGCAGGCTGTGTTTTTTAAAAAAATATTAAAAATTATTTTATTTATGACAATGAAGAAGAACTCGTGTGGGATTTAGACAGAAATCATCTTAATATATTGTGTATATGTCATATTTAAACGAATTAGGCCTTAAAATTATTGTGTCATTATGTCCTATCACTATATTTGCCATTCATTTCTTCGATAATATAAGATCTGTCTTCTTCATTTTATTATTCTAAATGTTAATTACGTTTTACCCTATTCCAAATTCACCCTAGAGCTGCCAAACTTGTTATAAAAGCATTGTTCAATGATCTGTATGATGACAACTATTATAATAGTTGTTAAATACTAGTTGTCAAACTAATACAGAAAAAAAAATAGATTATTAAAATATCAGTTCGAGCAGACGGTCGAGCGTGCACTCCCGCTGCACACAGTGCACACAGAGGCGGAGGCAATAGGGGAGTTTGTGGGTATAAAACACCCCCCAACTTTGTTAAATTCCACATGATTATAGTGTAAAATTTTTTTTTTGTAAATTTTAACAAAACACCCCCTCAACTTATGAGTAATTTTATTCATGCCCCCCTCAATTTTAATTTCCAGCTCCGCCCCTGGCTGCACAATCCCTCCGTGCAGTCCATCTAGGTGGCAGTCTAGTCAGCATGCTGACTGGATTAGTTATATGGTAAATAAGTGAGAGTAAATATGTATAAACTTTAAGTAGTTGTAACTTTTGAAATATAAATCCAAAATAAAAAAATTGCACCATTGTTCATCTAAATTCAAGCTCTTCAAAACAAGACCAATAATGGATATGTTTTGACAAATTTTAAAATCTACATTAGTATGTATATATTGTACATATGCATATCATCTAGATTTATGATTCACTATATACAGTTTAAAATACACCATAAAACAATAATAATACACTACAAAACAATAATGACCCATTATCTATTACAAATGTGGTATATTAAGGAAATTTATGATTCAATATATATAAGGCTTAAAAAATATTATACAAATCATAATACACCACAAAATAATAATAATACATCACAAATACAATAATGATCCATTACTAGTTCTGAATTTTGTTATCTAATTCACCATTTGTTAATTAATGAATCATAATATCAATTTTAATGAATGTATAATTTTAATGAATCATATCATCAACTTAGTGTTTCATCATAAATATAAAATAAAAAATTAAACATAATATAACACAAAACAATATTTGGTATGTATGAAAATATATGATTCACCATATAAGGTTTAAAATACACCATACAACAATAATAATACACTACAAAAACAATAATGATGTTTATCGGTTTTGAAGTTTTTTATCAAATATAAACTTATTAGTTAATGAATCATAATATCAATTTTAATGAATCATAATATCAAAATTATGAATCATATTATGATTTTAGTGTATCATCGTTATACATATAAAAAGAAGTTTTTTAAACAATAATACAAACAAAAATAATATTTGGCACACAAGAAAAATACATGATTCGCCACATAATGTTTAAAATACACCATACACCAATAATAAAACACTACAACAAATATTATTTTTTATCGGTTTCAAAATTTGTAATCTAATTCATCACTTATTAGTTAATGAATGATAATATTAATTTTAATCAATCATAATATAAAAATTAATGAATCATATTATCATTTAGTGTATCATCATACACATGTAAAAATAAGTTTTTTTCAAAGTTATCTAAACATATCCATGACTGGTCTTGTTTTGAAGAGTTTGAATTTAGGTGAACAGTGATATAATATTTTTCATTTTGGACTTATATATTAAAAGTTATAACAATTTAAAATAAATATAATAAAAATACAGCCCAGTCAGCAAAGCAGTCCAGTCAACAGCTGACTGGGACTGCCATATCATAGGACTGTACTATATTATGCACGGACCAGCAGTTTCAAACACAATCTCAATTGAAATACCCCAAATCTTGATATGTGGTTTAAATATTAAACTATGGTATGTAAAGGCTAAAAAGTGCCTTAGAAACATCAGTGAACAATTAAACCATAGTAAAATGCAATAAAGCACTAAGATACAGTTTGAGCAAAAACATGCTCTAAGCTGAAGTGAACTTGGTTAGGACCCAAAGAGCCTACCAGGACTTATAATTCAATTATGATTTAATAAGGCTAATTAAGTCCTTAGGGAACTTTGGTAGACAGTTAAACCAAACAAAACACAAGAAAATACCTTAAAGTCAATAAGAGCAAAATGTGCTCTAAGCTTGGGATAAATTTGTATAAGGCCTAAAGGTCATACCTATACCTTATAAATATGTTAATGGACATATTAAATCAATTACTAAAGAAAACCAAGCTTGAAAACAAGTTAAAACACAAAAAGTGCTTTAAGGAGTCTTAAAGCACGTTTTTGAAAAATTGTCTTGTAAATGAGTTTGAATGGCTAAATGTCCATCATTACTCTTAATTAACATGTGTACTATATAGTATCACATTTGGAAGTTTATATCAATGGGAAATCAAAAATTTCACATCTATGTGCCTTGTTTAGTGAATAGTAACTTTAATAAGCTAGTTTGTAACATATGTTGTTATAAGTAATTAAATTGGTCAACAAAGACTATTATACCCCTTATGTAATAAAGGGGGCCGGTTTTCTTATATGGGATGACTCATCCCTTGTTAATTGATAAGATAAGAAAAGATAGCAAAAAGTAAATAGTTACTTTACTTAAATATCTAAAGCTAGCTACTTACCTTCTCATTCTCTTCTTCTTCTTCATTTCACACGGTTCTCCATCTCTCCCAAGCTCCATTCTCGGTTTGCTACAGCCCCCTCTCATTCTTCATCTTCTTTCACTTGTAACTTATGATTCCATGCTCCAAAATCAATTTCAAGACTACCCTTGTCTTAGTTAGAGCAAGCTCCTCATTTCCCTCTTTTCAAATCTTCAAGAACTCAATTTTGGTGTCATGGAGATTCACCATTGAAGGAGCTTGAGCTCACCTTTTCACATATTATTGTCCTCCTTTGCTTCAAGGTAAGGAAACTCAAAGAAAAATGATGTTTCCTTCATGTTTTGTGTTGTCCGAAAATTCACCTCACAATGGTGTTTTCACCTTGCTTGTTTTAGCTTCATTTGAATCTTCCAAGGGCTAGGAGGAGTCCTCTCTTGATACTCATTCAAGCTCTCTTTCCAATTCCAAGGTAAAACAATTACCTTAATGTGTTAAGATAATACATGTAACTAGGGTTTACAATGAGATGAAGCTTAAAGCTTGTATACTCATTCTATTATTTGTACATTGTTTAGAAGTTGACAAACAACCAAACATCCTTACCGGTTTTACAAGGAAAAAAGAAAGAAGTTTGTGAGGAAAAAGAGGTAAACAAACTATCTCAATGTAATTTAAATGCCTTAGGAAAATGAGCTTGATTTGCTTAATAAAATACCTAAGGAGCCAAAGGTAAATGAGCTAGTGAAATGCTCTCGAGGAGTATATTAAGGGCGTATGTATTGTTGGTTGTATTTGCAAGTCAAAGGCATTATTTATGTGGGAAATTCAGTGTTTAAGGTTTATGCAATTTAAGGGCCTAAGAGCCATGTTATTTAAGGGCCTAAGTGCCGAGCAATTAAGTTTATGCACTATATTGTGATGTAGTGTAAATTTGGTGAAGTTTGTGTGTGAGAAAGTTCTTGGTGGACTTAAGTGTTCTTGAATGGAATAAGGCAAAAACCTAAGTGTTTGGGGTGAGAGAATATACAAAAGAAGCTATGGCAAAATTTGGAAAAGGTATAAGAAGTTCTAAGTGTTTTAAATAAGTTTTGGTGAACTAGGAAGTGTTAAAGGTGAACAAATGTTTTACTAGGGAAGAAGACGTGTACTAAGGTGATGTAGAGTGATACAAGGATTTAGGTATTATCTTGGAAGTTCTAGGAATTCAATGTGTGTTTTTGAGAATGTTGATGTATAAGGAAGAAATGATGTTTAGGTAAGATGTGAAAAGGAGAGTTAGTTAGTAAGAAAGGAAGTTTGAGAGACGATGTTGTAGTGGGGAGGAAACATTATTGGCATAGTGGTTATCATAGGCATGAAACACCACTTGGAAAACTAAGGAGGAAATAACATAAGTGTTAGGAATTTCGGTATGAAATGAGTAAGTGTTTAAGGTGATAGATAATGAGTTTCATGGATGTTGTATGAGGATATAAGTGTACCAAATGATGTTAGAAAACATTAGGAGGCCTTAGGAGAAGTTTGGAGTTAAATGGGCAATGGAAAAATAAGGGTCTGGAGCAGACCGACCTTGCGACCGAACTTGCCAAGGTCGGTCGAGCCCAGTTTACCCTGCGAGAATTAGTTTCTGGAACGGACCGACCTTGGGGACCGGACTTGCAAGGTCGGTCGGGCTTGTATTTGTGTACGAATTAAGTTTCTAGAATCGACCGAACATGGGACCGGACTTGACAAGTTCGGTCGGGCTTGAATTTTCAAAGGGAAGAAACTCTCGGGAATGGACCGAACATGCGACCGAACTTACAAGGTCGGTCGGAGTAGAATTTTTGACGGTAATGTTCTGGAATGGACCGACCTTGTGTCGGTCGGTCGGTGGGTCGGTCGGACCTTAAAAAAATTAATTTTAAGAATGTTAAGTGGTATTAGGGTATGCCATTAAGAGAGTATTGATGGTTAGAAAGATAAATATATATGGACTGAGAGATTAAGTTAAGTAAGATGATTTAAATGTTAAGGTTATAAAATGATATGTAATGATGGGGATTGATTAGTAATGATGTTATAAGGTTGTTAAGACATGTTAGGTGAGTTATAAGGACAATTAAGTAGGTGGAAAGTTGGAGAAAAATGTGAAAGTAAAACAAGTTAAAATGTGAAGTTATTTAACTAGTTAATGGGTTAACTATGAGCTTTAGACTTTAAACAATCATGTTACCCGATGTTAATGAAAGTAATTGTAATTACCAGTTGTTCAAGAATTGCTCGAGGAACATAAGTGGACATGATAAAGTGGACTCCGGTGACAGGTATGGTTTTCTTGCAACCTGTGTCCTACCGGATTACACCGGCTTGTATGCCAATGTGTTTTTCTGTGTGTTTGCCACGTTGTAAGATAAAACATGTAATGAGTTTACAGTAATTCATTTATGTGGCGTGTTCAACTCCGATACCATTTAACCTCGGAAGTGTTAACCTTAGTTAACTGAGTCTAGGATCACATGAGAGTTTGGTATTCGGATTAAACGACCCGAACCATGGGACGTTCTAACCACGGCTATGCGTGTGTTAATTGTGTGATATGTGTATATGAATGTAGGGATCTCCCTTGTGTGTTTAACCCAGTTGTAATACTGTATGGTTGTAGATGTGATAGACTCCATAGTGGGGTTCTAACTAATATCTAAAAGTAAGTATGTACTAACAGTGGTGAGGAATCCGGTTTGGCTGGTCGCGCGTTGTTTGGGAGTGGGTATCCTTTTTAGCCTTACCCTTCTCTCTGTTATGGTTGTTTCCCTCACGGGTTATGATCTCCCATTAGCTTATTCCAAAGCTTAGCTATTCTGACTTATGATCGGTTTAGGGGAACATGTGTTTGTGTGGTGTGTTCAGGCCACAAAACCCGAACCATCTTAACTTAAGTACTCGTCCGACTATTAGGACGGTAATGAGTGTTGTATAACGAGCTTACCATAGGGGTGACATCATTCTCTAGGCTCACCAGTGAATTAACTATGTTTGGGTCGGCTCCTAAGAGAACCGCACCCGTTATGTTATGTGTTGTTGATGTGATGCAATTTCTATTGCGATGTTTTTATGTGCACGTTGAAATGTGAAAAGTTGTTATGCGTTGTTATGTGATGTATGTTATATGTTGTAAAATGTGGAGTATGTGGATCATGGATATGAATCCCAGTTTGTGATAAGAGACGTTAAGGATAACCCAATTAATGGGTAAGTGTCGTCTATTAAGGAAGTAGCTCCATTAGAGGAGAAACACTCTAGGGTTAATGAACACCATGAGTGACTTATCAAGTAGGGATGTGTTATCTGTTTGTTGAGCCCATTGAGGCGAAATGTTATGTGTGTGTTTATAGTTACATGCATGATTTAAATATAATCAACCGCATGCTAAGACGACAATTAGTTGTGCGTGGCCCGGTAGCATGTGGGCTGCGGGATTACCATACCAGCAAAGGTGCTGCCCCTTGGGGGCCACCCTTTCTCTTCTTTTTCCTATTTCAGGTACAAGGAGCTGGAAGCCGTTCGAGAGGGACGGAGTAGTCGTTGTACATGGGTAATCGTTTATGTTGTATATATACAGTAGGTGTAGTAAGACCGAAATTGTTATCGGCATTAGTTTGTGAATACTCGGTACAGTTGGAAGGTGTATGTTGTTTCTATTGTTAATGGAAGGGTCAGTAATGTGTAGTCGCTCGGGAATCTAGTCCATCAGACCGGTACAATGTATATGTAATAGCCTTGTTAGCCACGTGGGTGGTTAACGGCGTGTAACACCAACGAGTTAAGTAATGTGATGAAGTCTGTTTTTCCGCTGCAGTTTATTGTAAGTGTGTTAATGTTGGATGGGGTGTTACAAAAAGTGGTATCAGAGCGAAGTATCGCTCTGATGACTGAATTACCGAGCTTAGGAAGTACCGAGTTAGGATTTTAGTACCTTGGGTTAAGGGTTGAGTGATAGCGTGAGAGATACGCTAGTTAGGTATTACCAGTGCGTACTGGAAACCTACAATATCCTTCCCGCCCTCCACAAACCCTGTTTTATAACTCGGGGAACAACGCCAGAGAGATGGAAGTCCTCTCTTACTCGGGAATACCCGATCTGGCTGTTATTAAACACCTCTAAAGGTACGGAGAACCTGTCATACGGTAGATCCCGAAAACTGAGAATCACGGAGACGGTTCCCATCAGAATAATGTTAACCGCATTTAATAGCGAAGAATGAAGAATCTTGTGTATAGAAGAATAGAATTTCCGGCAACCTGGGTCGACATGCCGAGCAGTCGAGGATAACCAGCTTGCAACGCACCAACCGTGCAACAGGCAAGAAGTGGATTAATGGAACCCGAGACAAGTGTCTACGGGACCACAAATGTTAAATGATACACCAACGGTATACCAACCGACAAAGGAACTACAACGTAGTGCCCAAACAAGAGACAAGTCTCAGTAACCACGACAAATACGTGGAACGGGCTACGAAGAGGAAACAATACAAAAGAAAAGGGGGTCTCCCAGAATGGGAAACACCCTAGTTGATGATTATCATGTGAAGACAGTGAGAAGTCACCTAGAGGAGTTATTATCAAGACAGTAAGATCAGTGAGGGCCAACAAGGCCACTGATGACAGTGCGGGTAAAAACAATACCACAACCGGTATGTGTTAAACCGATAGCCAGTTAGCATGGCGCACTTGCCATAGCAAGTGCTGCTATAACAGGGCTGTCCGGGAAATTTATAACCACTACAAAGTACTTAGTAAAGTACCATGAAGTTAGGTGAGATCATCATAACAGTGGAAGGGCCTGTTAGCCTAACCTCTGTAACTGTAAGTACACCAGTCAGCAAGAAGCTAGACTTGGTTAAGGTAAGAAGATGTTGTGAAACCATGAAAATTTTCTTTCAAACTCAGATTTATTTCAAACTCTTTTCCTTCAAAACCAGATTTTCTTTCAAACCAACACTTCTTTCTAACCTTCTTCTAAACCAAACCAGTAAAACCAAGGACAGTTGATAAGAATACAACAGTGGATAAACTTTCCCTTAATTAAGTTCGGGAAGCAGGGAATGCATATTGTCACAGGACAATATAAGGGAGTTAACAACAGAATACTTCACCTAGGCGTGTGACGGACACTACAAGTGTACCAACTGTAATGTGGGACGACCGCACTCCGAAGGGAGCTTGTGGGTCTGACAGACCTACTTATGGGTTAGTTGGGTAAGTAGTAATGTATCAGTAGGGTACCCCACATATGTATACGAGTAGAGTCCGGAACACGGGAAGTAGTCGATACCGTTCTACGGTCAGCAATATAAGTCAGACAACAGCTAAGGATTACAAGGAATGGTTGAAGTTAAGGAACTCAGTTAAGTTAACGAGACTAAAGGAATTAGTGAATTCATTTTTAAGGAAATGTTTAAGAGTCAAGAGGTGCGAAGTGCACTAACTGTAATGAAAAGACATCGTATACGTCTTAAGGATCCTCAGGGATAAACACGATAGCTGGAATGGTGGCCCAGCCTGTGTATGGCAAGCAGATGCCTAATGTGGACACATTAGTGTGCAAGGAACGGGATGAAACTCCCAGAATGAGTACCTACACTACCAGGAAGTGTAGATCTTCACAGAAGAAGATAATAAGCCAGTTAAGAACGCAAACGGCGTGGCTAACTCAATATATCAATAAGTGCGAACCAGATGTAATGGCATGACTTAGCAATACCCAGGAGCAATCCTTGAAGGGTGTTCGCATCAACAATTGTTGAACGAAATGCATGACAGAAACACAAGGGTTGAAACTAACACCCAATTTAGACATAAGTTGTCAGGAGACGGACTGACAATCCTAAGGGGCATCCCATGAAAGGAAACGTGATGCAGCGACCTTGTCACGGAGCCCAATACAACCTCTAACCATGTAATATTGTATAGAGAAGTACATGTGTGTGGACAGCCTATAATGAGCGCAGCTCAAGGCAAATAAGGCTTATAAGCCATAAGCAAGACATGTTATATAAATTAGATTGATTGCAGAAGTTTATGTTATATAAGTGAATAGAGTGGAGAACGAACCACTGCACTAAGAGTGGGGATACCTCTCGATGCTGTGAAACCGCTGGAGCGGTAGTTATGTGAACCAAGCTCAAGAAATATGTTAAGGATGGACAATATTATTATTATTTGAGAGCAGTTAGTTTAGTAGTATGTGTGTATAAAGTGAAGCACCGAGCTGAATAATGCCGGCTTGTGACTCGAATGATCAATGCTCAAGGAGCATTCAGTAGTCATCCAAATGAATGATGAACCATAATATGAATTATGTAAGTATATGTGTGGAAGTTAATGTGACAGTAAATACCATGTAAGTTAGTGTTATACAATAAGCACGGTGCGCAGTAAGCGACCGTTGTATAAGTGTTGTTGAATAATAATGTGGCAGATAAGACCAGTTATGAGTTAAACTCAGTGGAGATGCATAGTAAGTGATACCAAACAAACTAGGCAGTAAGCCAGTGGCCAGTATTACGAGATCAGAATCTCAATGAAACACAGTGTGAATTCCGTTGTGAATCGCATGAGAGATTTGCTGTCAAGAGTTTACGCCTCTGCACTCTGTATGACTGAGTGTTTGGGTATTGCACTTGCGCAGTAATGATCAAGTGGGATAGCTAGGAATTGGAAACATGTTAATTGTGGAGGAATAATGTTATAATGGCCGATGCATAGGAAATGCAAGGCCGCACCAATAAAAGAGTACTTGTACAAAACCAAATGTGGAGACATCATTAATAGTAGGTGACTACAGTAGCACTAACTGCCAAATATCGGTATGGAATATACCCCAAATGTTGTAAATAGCTGAGAGAGCACTACACACTAGGTAGTAGCTCAATCTCAACCGACAGTAAGTCGGAAGGGAACAAGTCAATCATTGTGAAATACATAACTGTATACACAGTAAATTGTTATGGAAGTGGATAGAAAGTTTATAACTCACCAATTCACTAACGGTAAGAGATACCACGCGTCGGTTGAGAAAACCATTGTTACCAAGATGAAGGTGACAATTGGGGATGTACAATACAGTAAGAATAACAAATGGGGCAATTAAGCTCTACAGTTATTAGAGTTTCGCAGCAGAAACTAGTGAGCCAGTGATTCAAGTGTTGAATGTACATGGTGAACACGAGTGAATGGCTAATTATTAACGCCTAGAAGCCTAACAGGCCAGAATCGAAACCAACTCCAATGAGAATTCTTGGTTTAGGAACTAAACTGCCAATATGGTTAAGATCCTCTAATCAGAATCCATTGTGTAATAGACCGCGTGGAAGTTAAAACACTTCACGACGGCAGAACATTTTAAGCCAATGTTTAGTGATTGATTACGTGGGCGTAATCCCTTTTAAGGGGGTAGAGCGCAAAACCACTTAGTGTGTATTACCGTACAAGTGGTACGTGATTATGTTGTGCATAGCACAAAATAATTTGTTTGATGATTGGTGTGTGTTATGTAAACATACGCATTCATTCATCGTTTAATTGTGGTAATTGCGCACAGAAGATGCGAATACCATTGTGATAAGTGTGTTGATTATTAACAGTTGTGTGTGATAGTACAAGTGTGGGGAGTAGAGAAACTCCCGGGGAACAAAACCCCGACAGTGTCTAAATGTGAAACTGTGTGTTGTTGTTTTTGATAAAATATATGTGTATATATAACTATATAGTGATTCATGAAAGGGTATGAAACCGACATAGAACCTAGTGAGAATAAGATTCCCTAGGTAACAACATTAAAGTGAATGGAAATAACTGATAGACGAAGTTCTATCCCTTGGAGATGTTATGATCATGACTAGAATGATTTAAAAGATAGAAAATTGGAAATGAGTGATTTATTTGATGCTTGAAAATGAAGTGGGAGGTGGAACTTGATTTGCATGCGATCAAGGGAAGCCGAACACAAATTGGAGTGGAAGGATAGTTCAACACTGATGCTGATCACATCAGGGTTGGATGATTCTTGAAGCTCCCTATAAGTGGTCACAAATAACCACGTTAAGAAAAGAAGCAAAGAGCTTAAGTTGGACCTGGAGTTGTGTGTGTTTCAAAAGGATTTTCAAGTGGTACTTATAAAACGTCGAAAGATACTTTACATAATTAAAGTTCTCTTACTTAACCTCACAAGGAAAAATTTCAAATTTAAGTGATTGTTTTGATCTCCCAAAGGCACGGGGACGGAAGGTGTCCATCGCGACCGGGTTCTGCGGGATCATAGTGTATATCAAAGATATTTTTGATTGCTATACATGCTATGACATGTTGTGTGGTATGTGTAATAAAATTATTTTGACCTTGAGTTCCTAAAGTGTATGCTATTAAGACCTATGAGTCTAAATGTGTAGTGTTACATAGACCTATGTGTCTAAAGGCTGTTATGTTATCAATACCTATGTGTCTAAATGTTGTTATGTTACCCAAGACCAGAGAGTCTAAGGGTTGTTATGTATGTGTAAGTGTTGTTAAGATACCCGGACCATTGAGTCCGAGGTTATCATGTGAATATGTTATGTTATGTATGGATGTGAATGTGTTACCCGGACCATTAAGTCCGAGGTTGTGATGCAAAGTGTGTTTGGTTATGGAAGTTTATTTCTATAAGTAATCCCCGTATTCTAATCCAAGATGTGTGGGAAGTGTAAACTTCGAGGACGAAGTTCTTTTAAGGGGGGTAGATTGAAATACCCCAAACCTTGATATGTGGTTTAAATATTAAACTATGGTATGTAAAGGCTAAAAAGTGCCTTAGAAACATCAGTGAACAATTAAACCATAGTAAAATGCAATAAAGCACTAAGATACAGTTTGAGCAAAAACATGCTCTAAGCTAGGAGTGAACTTGGTTAGGACCCAAAGAGCCTACCAAGACTTAATAATATTCAATTATGATTTAATAAGGCTAATTAAGTCCTTAGGGAACTTTGGTAGACAGTTAAACCAAACAAAACACAAGAAAATACCTTAAAGTCAATAAGAGCAAAAATGTGCTCTAAGCTTGGGATAAATTTGTATAAGGCCTAAAGGTCATACCTATACCTTATAAATATGTTAATGGACATATTAAATCAATTACTAAAGAAAACCAAGCTTGAAAACAAGTTAAACACAAAACGTGCTTTAAGGAGTCTTAAAGCACGTTTTGAAAAATTGTCTTGTAAATGAGTTTTGAATGGCTAAATGTCCATCATTACTCTTTAATTAACATGTGTACTATATAGTATCACATTTGGAAGTTTATATCAATGGGAAATCAAAATTTTCACATCTATGTGCCTTGTTTTAATGAATAGTAACTTTAATAAGCTAGTTTGTAACATATGTTGTTATAAGTAATTAAATTGGTCAACAAAGACTATTATACCCCTTATGTAATAAAGGGGGCCAGTTTTCTTATATGGGATGACTCATCCCCTTGTTAATTGATAAGATAAGAAAAGATAGCAAAAAGTAAATAGTTACTTTACTTAAATATCTAAAGCTAGCTACTTACCTTCTCATTCTCTTCTTCTTCTTCATTTCACACGGTTCTCCATCTCTCCCAAGCTCCATTCTCGGTTTGCTACAGCCCCCTCTCATTCTTCATCTTCTTTCACTTGTAACTTATGATTCCATGCTCCAAAATCAATTTCAAGACTACCCTTGTCTTAGTTAGAGCAAGCTCCTCATTTCCCTCTTTTCAAATCTTCAAGAACTCAATTTTGGTGTCATGGAGATTCACCATTGAAGGAGCTTGAGCTCACCTTTTCACATATTATTGTCCTTCTTTGCTTCAAGGTAAGGAAACTCAAATAAAAATGATGTTTCCTTCATGTTTTGTGTTGTCCGAAAATTCACCTCACAATGGTGTTTTCACCTTGCTTGTTTTAGCTTCATTTGAATCTTCCAAGGGCTAGGAGGAGTCCTCTCTTGATACTCATTCAAGCTCTCTTTCCAATTCCAAGGTAAAACAATTACCTTAATGTGTTAAGATAATACATGTAACTAGGGTTTACAATGAGATGAAGCTTAAAGCTTGTATACTCATTCCATTATTTGTACATTGTTTAGAAGTTGACAAACAACCAAACATCCTTACCGGTTTTACAAGGAAACAAGAAAGAAGTTTGTGAGGAAAAAGAGGTAAATAAACTATCTCAATGTAATTTAAATGCCTTAGGAAAATGAGCTTGATTTGCTTAAAAAATACCTAAGGAGCCAAAGGTAAATGAGCTAGTGAAATGCTCTCGAGGAGTTTATTAAGGGCGTATGTATTGTTGGTTGTATTTGCAAGTCAAAGGTATTATTTATGTGGGAAATTCAGTGTTTAAGGTTAATGCAATTTAAGGGCCTAAGAGCCATGTTATTTAAGGGCCTAAGTGCCAAGCAATTAAGTTTATGCACTATATTGTGATGTAGTGTAAATTTGGTGAAGTTTGTTTGAGTGTGAGAAAGTTCTTGGTGGACTTAAGTGTTCTTGAATGGAATAAGGCAAAAACCTAAGTGTTTGGGTGAGAGAATATACAAAAGAAGCTATGGCAAAATTTGGAAAAGGTATAAGAAGTTCTAAGTGTTTTAAATAAGTTTTGGTGAACTAGGAAGTGTTAAAGGTGAACAAATGTTTTACTAGGGAAGAAGACGTGTACTAAGGTGATGTAGAGTGATACAAGGATTTAGGTATTATCTTGGAAGTTCTAGGAATTCAATGTGTGTTTTTGAGAATGTTGATGTACAAGGAAGAAATGATGTTTAGGTAAGATGTGAAAAGGAGAGTTAGTTAGTAAGAAAGGAAGTTTGAGAGACGATGTTGTAGTGGGGAGGAAACATTATTGGCATAGTGGTTATCATAGGCATGAAACACCACTTGGAAAACTAAGGAGGAAATAACATAAGTGTTAGGAATTTCGGTATGAAATGAGTAAGTGTTTAAGGTGATAGATAATGAGTTTCATGGATGTTGTATGAGGATATAAATGTACCAAATGATGTTAGAAAACATTAGAAGCCCTTAGGAGAAGTTTGGAGTTAAATGGGCAATGGAAAAATAAAGGTCTGGAGCAGACCGACCTTGCGACCGAACTTGCCAAGGTCGGTCGAGCCCAGTTTACCCTGTGAGAATTAGTTTCTGGAACGGACCGACCTTGGGGACCGGACTTGCATGGTCGGTCGGGCTTATATTTTGTGTACGAATTAAGTTTCTGGAATCGACCGAACATGGGACCGGACTTGACAAGTTCGGTCGGGCCTGAATTTTCAAACGGAAGAAACTCTCGGGAATGGACCGAACATGCAACCGAACTTACAAGGTCGGTCGGAGTAGAATTTTTGACGGTAATGTGTTCTGGAATGGACCGACCATGTGTAAGGTCGGTCGGTGGGTCGGTCGGACCTTAAAAAAAATTAATTTTAAGAATGTTAAGTGGTATTAGTGGTATGCCATTAAGAGAGTATTGATGGTTAGAAAGATAAATATATATGGACTTGGGAGATTAAGTTAAGTAAGATGATTTAAATGTTAAGGTTATAAAATGATATGTAATGATGGGGATTGATTAGTAATGATGTTATAAGGTTGTTTAAGACATGTTAGGTGAGGTATAAGGAAAATTAAGTAGGTGGAAAGTTGGAGAAAAATGTGAAAGTAAAACAAGTTAAAAATGTAAAGTTATTTAACTAGTTAACAGGGTTAACTATGAGCTTTAGACTTTAAACAATCATGTTACCCCGATGTTAATGAAAGTAATTGTAATATTACCAGTTGTTCGAGAATTGCTCGAGGAACATAAGTGGACATGATAAAGTGGACTCCGGTGACAGGTATGGTTTTCTTGCAACCTGTGTCCTACCGGATTACACCGGCTTGTATGCCAATGTGTTTTTCTGTGTGTTTGCCACGTTGTAAGATAAAACATGTAATGAGTTTACAGTAATTCATTTATGTGGCGTGTTCAACTCCGATACCATTTAACCTCGGAAGTGTTAACCTTAGTTAACTGAGTCTAGGATCACATGAGAGTTCGGTATTCGGATTAAACGACCCGAACCATGGGACGTTCTAACCACGGCTATGCGTGTGTTAATTGTGTGATATGTGTATGTGAATGTAGGGATCTCCCTTGTGTGTTTAACCCAGTTGTAATATTGTATGGTTGTAGATGTGATAGACTCCATAGTGGGGTTCTAACTAATATCTAAAAGTAAGTATGTACTAACAGTGGTGAGGAATCCGGTTGGTCGGTCGCGCGTTGTTTGGGAGTGGGTATCCTTTTAGCCTTACCCTTCTCTCTGTTATGGTTGTTTCCCTCACGGGTTATGATCTCCCATTAGCTTATTCCAAAGCTTAGCTATTCTGACTTATGATCGGTTTAGGGGGAACATGTGTTTGTGTGGTGTGTTCGGGCCACAAACCCGAACCATCTTAACTTAAGTTACTCGTCCGACTATTAGGACGGTAATGAGTGTTGTATAACGAGCTTACCATGGGGGTGACATCATTCTCTAGGCTCACCAGTGAATTAACTATGTTTGGGTCGGCTCCTAAGAGAACCGCACCCGTTATGTTATGTGTTGTTGATGTGATGCAATTTCTATTGCGATGTTTTTATGTGCACGTTGAAACGTGAAAAGTGTTGTTATGCGTTGTTATGTGATGTATGTTATATGTTGTAAAATGTGGAGTATGTGGATCATGGATATGAATCCTAGTTTGTGATAAGAGGCGTTAAGGATAACCCAATTAATGGGTAAGTGTCGTCTATTAAGGAAGTAGCTCCATTAGAGGAGAAACACTCTAGGGTTAATGAACACCATGAGTGACTTATCAAGTAGGGATGTGTTATCTGTTTGTTGAGCCCATTGAGGCGAAATGTTATGTGTTGTGTGTTTATAGTTACATGCATGATTTAAATATAATCAACCGCATGCTAAGACGACAATTAGTTGTGCGTGGCCCGGTAGCATGTGGGCTGCGGGATTACCATACCAGCAAGGTGCTGAGCCCCTTGGGGGCCACCCTTCTCTTCTTTTTCCTATTTCAGGTACAAGGAGCTGGAAGCCGTTCGAGAGTAGGACGGGGTAGTCGTTGTACATGGGTAATCGTTTAAGTTGTATATATACAGTAGGTGTAGTAAGACCGAAATTGTTATCGGCATTAGTTTGTGAATATTCGGTACAGTTGGAAGGTGTATGTTGTTTTTATTGTTAATGGAAGGGTCAGTAATGTGTAGTCGCTCGGGAATCTAGTCCATCAGACCGGTACAATGTATATGTAATAGCCTTGTTAGCCACGTGGGTGGTTAACGGCGTGTAACACCAACGAGTTAAGTAATGTGATGAAGTCTGTTTTTCCGCTGCAGTTTATTGTAAGTGTGTTAATGTTGGATGGGGTGTTACATCAATACCTTATGTTGTACTTAATTTCGAAAACCACAACCTCTAACTATAATTATGTAGCTATCTTTGGTTATATTTGTAGTAGTGATACTGTTTATATATAGTAAAAATATAGATTTTGTAAACAATATGTACATCTAATATAATTTAAATAATATTATAATTCAATGTATACCATTATATACATAGTTGTATAGTTTTTGTATGCTAATAATGAGCGAAAGTGTAGCCATCTATAACTAAATTAGTATCTGATGTAACCAAAAAATTATTTTCAAAATTTACTCTTGACTCAGCTTATTTTTATGAGACTGAAAAATAAAAGCCTACATTTAATTCTTAATATTTGAGAAGACAGACTGATGTACTATATCAACACTTTTAAAATTATGTTAATTTTACGAGGGTCAATACGCTCAGTCGTGTTTTCACTTCGCACAGTCGGAAAATGACCATTTTGCCCCTGCTTTAATATCTTTCAGAAATTACTATATTTACCCACAATTTGTGACATATTACGTGGTGACCCCAAATTTCATTACGCACAGTCGGAATTCCAATACGTTCAGTCAGAAAATGACCAATTTAGGGGCTAATGTAGGCAAAATTTATTAAAAGCGGTTCGAAAAAAGCAAAGAAGGATTCCAAAGTACTTATACAAGTAAAAAAATATATCAGAAAAATTATCAGCAAAGTATACCATGACAAAGTAGACGAAAAGACGAACGCGTCGGCGCAAACGGATCGAAAAACGGAGCTATAACGAAGAAGATATGACAATTTTAAGACCGGAACTCGGCGCCAGCGTATACTTTGCTGATAATTTTTCTGATATATGTATTATTTCTTATTAAGCACAACATTAACTATCATCGACGTCTTGTTCGAACTTGCCTATCAACCACTAATTACATGTCCGTTGAAGAAGAATCTATTTGAAATTCATTGAACGTTTCTATCATTTCCACCAATTTCACGTCCATTGACAAAGAATCTATTTGAAATTATCAAAATTTCCTATCAATATCAATATTAACTATCATTAACTTCTTATTCCATAGTAAAATAATCAAGCATGTTCTATTCTAATTAACAGATGAATTGGACACCAATCTAAATAGTTAGATGTATCGACATTAACTATCATCGATGTCTTGTTCAAACTTACCTATCAATTCCACTAAATTCATGTCCATTAAAGAAGAATTTATTTGACAATCATCAAAATTGCTCAAAAAATGTCATCGTTGAAACATATTTTCAATACTTCAAAAGTGAGATCGGTTTGTCGTCGGAGATTGCTCAAAGAATGTCATCTTTGAAACATATTTTCAGTACTTCAAAAGCGAGATCGGTTTGTCGTCAGAAATTGCTCAAAAAATGTGTTTTTATAACAAATGAAAATGTATACATCTTTGAAACATATTTTCAATACTTCAAAAGCGAGATCGGTTTGTCGTCAGAAATTGCTCAAAAAATATTTTTTTTATAACAAATGAAAATGTATACATCTTTGAAACATATTTTCAATACTTCAAAAGCGAGATCGGTTTGTCGTCGGAGATTGCTCAAAAAATGTGTTTTTTTATAACAAATGAAAATGTATACATCTTTGAAACATATTTTCAATACTTCAAAAGCGAGATCGGCTTGTCGTCAGAAATTGCTCAAAAAATGTTATTTTTTATAACAAATGAAAATGTATACATCTTTGAAACATATTTTCAATACTTCAAAAGCAAGATCAGTTTGTCGTCAGAGATTGCTCAAAAAATGTCATCTTTGAAACATATTTTCAATACTTCAAAAGTGAGATCGGTTTGTCGTCGGAGATTGCTCAAAAAATGTGTTTTTTTATAACAAATGAAAATCTATACATCTTTGAAACATATTTTCAATACTTCAAAAGCGATATCGGTTTGTCGTTAGAAATTGCTCAAAAAATGTTTTTTTATAGCAAATGAAAATGTATACATCTTTGAAAAATATTTTCAATACTTCAAAAGCGAGATTGGTTTGTCATCAGAGATTGCTCAAAAAATGTCATCTTTGAAACATTTTTTCAATACTTCAAAAGCGAGATCGATTTGTCGTCGGAGATTGCTCAAAACAATAGTTATATTGACGATCTTCTACTAGACTGCAAGAGCGATGAGGAAAGTCTAAAGAAGATCAAGACTTCAAAGTGTGCAGTAAATGATGACGACAAACATGAACTACTTCATATTGACGATCTTCTACTAGACTGCAAGAGCGATGAGGAAAGACTAAAGAAGATCAAGACTTCAAAGTGTGCAGTAAATGTCGATTTTTTAGTTTTAAGCAACAGGGATTTTCCATATACACTAACATTGTCTATCATTTTCACCGATTCCACTAATTAATTCATTTCGACAACTGATGCCCGAAATGCATTCCACAATCCTCAAATGACTAACATGAAAACCCTAATTGGAAGGTAAATGGTACAACTTATTCGACACACGCATCATTTTAAATCCCAGAACAATTAACAATTCAAATGACTAACACGAAAACCCTAATTGGGGGGTACATGGTAGAGGAAAAGAAGAAATCTGATACATTTTGAGTGGAGAAGTGAGAGGATGAACAGTGGCGTTAGGAATTAGTCTAGCTTTTAGTGCTAATTGTGGGTGTGTTAACCCTTTAGTGTATCATGATTCTCGTGGATTCTATTTAGTGAATTCTTTTAAGAACAACGAGATCGGTTTGTCGTCGGAGATTGCTCAAAAAATGTCTTTTTTAAAGACATTTAATTGTCATCTTTGAAACATATTTTCAGGACTTCAAAAGCGATTCTACTTCGGAATTACATACTTCGACAACTGCTGACCGAAATGCATTCCACAATCCTCAAATGACTAACATGAAAACCCTAATTTGAGGGTAAATGGTACAACTTATTCGACACACGCATCATTTTAAATCCCAGAACAATTAACAATTCAAATGACTAACACGAAAGCCCTAATTGTGGGTGTGTTAGCCCTTTAGTGTATCATGATTCTTGTGGACTCTATTTAGTGAATTCTTTTAAGAACAACGAGATCGGTTTGTCGTCGGAGATTGCTCAAAAAGATGTTTTTTTTTTACAAATGAAATTGTATACATCTTTGAAACATATTTTCAATACTTCAAAAGCGAGATCGGTTTGTCGTCGGAGATTGCTCCTAAAAGGTTTTTTTTATAACAAGTGAAAATATATACATCTTTGTAACATATTTTCAGGACTTCAAAAGCGATTCTATTTTGGAGTTTCATTTTCAAACAACATTGTTCGCACGTCATTTCTCATAATGCTACAACTTATTCGACACACGCATCATTTTAAATCCCAGAACAATTAACAATTCTGTTGACTACCAGTACATGAAATCCAAATGTGTTTGCACTAATCAAGTTTGTGTTTGCACTAATCAAGTCGGGGGACGTCGTCTCCTCGTACTAGCCCTGTAGCGTGCATTGTGTTCCCTACGGTCCGCCTCAGCCCTGCTTCGTTTTACTATCGAATAAGAAGTCAATGATAGTTAATGTCGATAATGATAGTTAATATTGATATTGATAGGAAATTTCGATAATTTCAAATAGATTCTTCGTCAATGGAAGTGAAATTAGTGGAAATGATAGAAACGTTCAATGAATTTCAAATAGATTCTTCTTCAACGGACATGTAATTAGTGGTTGATAGGCAATTTCGAACAAGACGTCGATGATAGTTAATGTTGTGCTTAAGAAGAAATAATACATATTTCAGAAAAATTATCAGCAAAGTATACCATGACAAAGTAGATGAAAAGACGAACGCGTTGGTGCAAACGGATCAAAAAACGGAGCTATAACGAAGAAGATATGACAATTTTAAAACCGGAACCCGGCGCAGGCGCCGGTCCTTCTTATTGGCGTTGGAGTCGAGTTCCGGTCTTAAAATTACCATATCTTCTTCGTTATAGCTCCGTTTTTCGATCCGTTTGCGCTGACGCGTTCGTCTTTTCGTCTATTTTGTCATGATATACTTTGCTGATAATTTTTATGATATTTTTTTTACTTATATAAGTACTTCGGAATCCTTCTTTGCTTTTTTTGAACCGCTTTTAATAAATTTTGCCTACATTAGTCCCTAAATTGGTCATTTTCTGACTGAGCGTATTGGAATTCTGACTGTGCGTAATGAAATTTGGGGTCACCTCGTAATATGTTATAAATTGTGGTTAAATATAGTAATTTATGAAAGATATTAAAACAGGGACAAGATCGTAAAGTTTTTTAAAATTCCGACTGTGCGAAGTGAAAACACGACTGAACGTAAGTTCAGTAATTTTATCCACGACCATAAATAATGAGTCATTTGTAGTTTGTGTTTGTACTTTGTACCCATGTCACCTCACCTCAAAATTCACACCATGCGTACCCGCGTATGTAAACTCGAAAGAGAGGAAGAACGGAGAAAAGCGGAAAGAGTTAGTGCTGTTTAGGCTTATGGGCCACCAGATGGGCTAAAACGAGGTCATATTTTGGGCCTTTAAGTGGAGGGGCAAGACAAGAAATAATGAATCACTATAGGACAACCTTCTCCAATTAACCCCACTATAGGACAAGCTACCGTCCGTTTCCACATGTCATGGTCAGAGTTTTCACAGATCAATTTCTGATTGTCTTTGTCTATGTACGAGTCCAACTCAATAGTTAGCTGCATCATCACTACAAAAGAAGCCATGATCCATTCTATTGCTTTTTGGGACGTCCTCGCGCATTGCATCATGTGATGCCGCGGTCGAACTCGAGCTAAAACAGCCGCTTCTTCCTTTTGGACGTCATTTTTATTCGACGAAAGCAACAATTCAACTTCACATTTATTTGATGGTACGTTGGTTAAGTCCAAGCGTACGTCCTTTCATTTTCGTTTAAATATCCCCTATATATGTAGCTATTTTTTTTTTGTCTGACTTCATACACATATTTACAATTTTAATTCATGCAGTGCTTTTATCTTTATTTTTATAAAAAAATATGAGAATAACATTTTATCCAATAATTTGTACTAACAAATAACATTAATATTAAGTTCTTGCATTTTCATTTTAGAATATGATATTACTTTTTTATTTTTTGTATGTGTACAATCTTTTATTAATATTTGATGTAGCTTTTTTGATATAATTAAATATATTGAGGCTTTATTGAGAACAAAGTTACAATCCAAACATCAAACTATAAAAAAGTGAAAAAAATATAAGCTTCATTAAAATCTTATTTGAAATACGCATAATCATTAAACAATTAACTAATGAGAATTAAAGGTTTGTTTGTGGGATTATGAAACCATAAGAAAGTACAGAAACACTTAGGCGTTAAAAACGCACCTAAACTCCTTAAGGTCAAAAACGAGTGTTAAGCCGGACCTTGAGTTAACCAAGTCATACAAGTCAACTAATGATCATAATATGACCCGATATATAGTCATTAATTATCATTTAAAACAAAATGCTCGGAGTAAATTTTCAATTAAACGAAAAGTGTCTGGAGGAACCCTTGTGGGCCCCATAAACCCTAGAAAAGGCCCGGGAATGCCGAAGTGACACGAAATCCTAAATAAATCATTTTTAGAGTTCCTAACACCATTAATTAACATTCTAAAGAGAATGCTCAAGTTAGATTTACAAGAAAACAAAATACCCGGGAGAAACGCTTAAAGCACGAAAAGGTCCCGAAAGTCCCGGAAATGTCTCGGGAATGTGTTTTGGGTCTATATAACCCAATGAAACACCTATAAATAGATATAAATACTCATTAATATCACATTGATAACTCTAAATCCAGAGATTTACAATTTTCACAATTTTTACATTAAAATATTAATATAATAATAATATAATGTAAAATTAAGTCTTCATTGACTAAATTGGTCAATGTTGACCATTGACCACGAAATGGACCATATACAGGCGATTTATTAAGGCTTGAAATCAAGCATGTGACCATTCCCATGTGCTAATTAAATATAGCTCATTACTTTTACTAAAATAAGAAAAAGTACACCTTTGTCACTTTTAATTAAACAAAGCTTGTCTACCACTTGCCTATCCCATGTGAGGCTGCCGATTGAAGAGCCTGCTTTCTCCTTGTATTATGACCGATTCCAAGCTAGCCTAAACAAAGGAAAGGAGACTCACCATTATTAATTGACTAAAATGACAAAATTGTCTCAAAAGTCATGAAATAAGTATCAATCATTCACCCACCTTTCCCCTTCATTTTCGGCTGCCTAGCTGATTGATTCTCATCCATTAATTGACATCAATCAGTCATTAGTGAGTCATCAAACATTAAAAACTTAAAATAAGCATTAAAAGACTTTTAAGGCAAATAATGAGAACCCTTGTCCATTTGCCCCTTCCAGCCGTGAAATCACCATCCATATGCTCCCTTCAGCTCCTCCATGACCGTAAGTAAGCAGCAAGCTCAGTTGGTGTGAGCTCTTGATCTAGGTGAGCTTCTAAGGCAAGTTTAAGTCCATTTTCTTCATCTTTCTTTCCTCCTTCCATTGATCTAGACTCAAACCATTTCTATACATGTATGTAGTGTGTATTGGAGGCTAAAACAAGAGGAAATTTCGGCTGTAACAAGGTTTAAGGAGGAAAGTTCAAGTCTTGACCATTTAAGGTAAAAATGTGCTTTAAGCACATATCTCTTCATCCTTGTAAATTTCGGTTGTAAACATTGGTTCCATAGCCTTATTTTCTTCACCTTTTCATATGGATTCAGTTGGTATACCAAGATCTACAAGGAGTAGCCATATCCAAGCCAAAAACACCATTTTTGGCATCTTAAACAAGGTAAATCTTAGCCATCTTCCAAGCTAGTTACCCACGGTTTTGTACCTTGGTTTTAAGAGTGTTTTTATACTCTTTCTTTTCTGGAAAAATAGGGCCGAGATTCCACTCTAACAAACTTGAAGATTTAAGGTAAAAATTCATAATTTTCATGACTTAAATTACTTCCCATGGTTAGCTCATGCTTAGAGTTTAATCATATCTTGTTTTCTACATGAAGACAAGTAAATCAAGCTATGGAGAAACAATACCTAAGGTGGCGAGACCAAACAAGGTCTGAACCTTGCTAAATCAAGGTATAAATCACTTAAACCTTAACTTTATTATGTTAATGAGTTCTTAAGCAATTTCTATACAATTTTTGTGAGTGAAAACAGCCAAAGGGGTCATGTTTGACCATAAATTAATTAAGGAGATGACTTAGTAAATTTATCTAAGTAATTAAGTAACATAAATGTCAAAATTAAGACTTTATGTGGAAGATTGGTAAATAATGAAAAATACATGGTGAGGCCGAGATTTATATGTATTTTGGGACATTTATGTGTAATTCATTTTATGAGCAAATGTTTGTAATAAGGCCATGTACTTTAGGCCATTTTATTTATGTATATTTAGTTTAAAATAGATTTTAGGAGGTATATATATATTACTGCAATGTTTAAGGGGTTAGAGTATAATTAAATCAAATTTGGGGGCTAAATATTAATAAAGCCGAAATTTAGGTGTTAAAAAGTTTAAAATAAAATTTATAAGATTTTATTAAGTTTTGGGGTTAATTGGTAAATTCTGGAAAATAAGGGGTTAAAACCGTAAATTAAGAAAGTAATGGTCAAGGATATAATAAGGAGGTCAACCTTGACCATTGGGTAGGTTTTGACCAAATTAGATGAGTTAAAGAATTTATTTAAGGTTATATAATAAGATAAATTTAATTGTAACATTTTTATAATATATGGGGTATGTATGGTGAATACCAAAAATTAAGGGTGTACAATGGTATTTTAAACACTTATGGGCTATTAGAAATTTTTAGGATTTTATTGGGTTGAATTTGGAATTAAAATAAGCTATATATGTATAATATATAGTTATTATGTCATTGATATACTTTGGAAAAGTAAATGGGGTGGAAATGTAAATAACCAAAAGTTTATGGGTTGGGAATGATATTTATAACCTTTTGGTATAGTTTGGTGATTTTTAGAATTATATAAGGTGTTTTAATAAGATAAGTGTATAATATATAGTTTTGATGATATTATAAAACTATATGTTATAAATTGGGTTAAGTTGTAATTATAAGAAGTTGTGGGTGGAAAAATAATTTAGAACAAAATTTAAGTGTTGTTCGGAAATTTGGAGTATACATAACTATAAGTTATATTTAAATTAAGGTTTAAAATGTTATATTATATGGTATATATAACATGGTATAAATTATGGGGTGATTTTGTCATAAACATAAATATATGGTAAGTTATTAAGATTGATTTAAATGGCTTTGCCTTTTCGGTAAAAACAACAGTTTTGTATAAAAACTATATGTTATAATTTACGTAAGATAAGGATATCATATTATATGATATTAGTATATGGTATAACATTACATAATGTTATGTGGTCAAAATGAAATTTAAATAAAGTATAGTGTTGTACCGAATTTATAAAGGTTGGAAAATGAATTTTAGACTATGGTCTACAATGTTATAAATGTTATAACAATTATATGGTATTAATGTGGTTTCAATGGAATTAATATAAACAAGGGTATTCACATTAAATAATGTGACAGACTATAAATAAATGAGATTTATAAACTAAGGTAAATATTGAATAAACTTTAGGAGTTGGAATTATACAACATAAAATGTTATATATTATTAAGATAATGATCTTAATAAAGGTTGTGACAATATAACACAACTACTAGGAATAATCATCTCACATAAGATGATAAAATATGACATATGGTATAAGAGTTTTATAACTCATGAAACTTATATATACATGTGCGAGAATTATGTATATAAGGATGGATATATATATTATGGTTGGAAACCATGTAATATAATGGTGAAGGTTATTATATGAAAATAGTTTATAAACTATAAGTTATGGGTTTTTGAATTCAAATGTAGATATTACAAGATTAATGGATTATATAATACAATGTATTATAAAGGATGGTGGAATAATAATACTATACGATAAATAATGCAAGTATACATGCAATCATAGGCTATAAAATATATTATGCATGCAACTATAGATTACAACACGTGCCTATACATGCGATGAAACAGTTAAATTAAACGTACGGTAACTTAACTAATAGCAGTTGGAATCCGGGGATGTAGTACTAGGGTCACTGACTTTATTCGGAAATACCGAGTCAATTTGTCATGTGGATTGACACCTAGCGTTCCTCGTATTTATAGATCACCTTTCAGATGTGCACGCTCGACAAGCTTAGTGGACTACACTGCGCATCCTTGGTCTAAGGTGTACGGTATGTGAAGAAGGGTTTGATCCGGGTTGACCTAAGAAAGGGCCCGGAAACTGTTTGATAACTTGTATGTTATGTGTGTGGATATGTGCATATGATGATGTGTGTTAATGCGTTATTTAATTATGCGCGAGCGTCCTACGGGACTAACACTACGTCGACTATAGATCGACTTATATAAACATACATATGCGTTGATATGATGACACAATGGTTACTTGATATAATACCCTTAGTATTAATATTAAGTATATGAATAACCTAAGTAAAACACTTAGGTACGGGATACGACAATGTCGGTCTCTAGAGCATGGATCTCGAACATGAATATAACCTAGATTACTTCTAGGCATGCGTAAGACCCATTGGGCGGCTAATTGGTTTAATGTAATCTCCATAAAACTAAGAGTATATCTTAAACATTATGAGAGAGTTGGTATGAGTTGAGGGGAGGAATCCGGTAGTTTACAACTACCTGGTTGTGCATTTGTGATCACTGAGGGGTACCCGATCGGGTTCCGCTCCAGGAAATTACCCAACGAGCCCTAATTGGATCGTGGGTCAGGTGGTACCTACTGTTGGTACATGGCTACGGCCTTTAAATGGACGCCTTACGAGGCAAAGTGAATAGTCAGGGGCCTCCGGACCTCTGGCGAAATGAGCACCTTTGTGTGTACGGGAGGACTACTGTCCATTGGTAAGGTTAACCGGGTTGTCCCAACATGACGCCCAACTGGTAATTAATTAACACATGGTTTGGATGGATGGAGCCTTGAAGGCCAAATAATATTAATTATGGAAACCGTTCGCTAAGGCGATTATACACAGTACTGTTATTATTCGATACGTTCGTTTATGCAACTATTGTTGTGATATGTAATGACTGTTGGATTGGATGGATGATTGTATGTTTATGTATGATTGTTACAGTATTGATTATAACTGTAAAATGGTAAAGCATGAAATCAATCTAATATCAAGATGGTTAAAATGACAAGTGACCAATAGGGTCCAGGCCCGCATACTCAGCGTTTATCGCTGAGCCTTTATGGCTTGTTGCAGGTTGCTATTCATCGTTGAAGCTGAAGTACGGGATCAGGGTAGATGCTCACATGTCGACGGTTATGGTTTTGGACTTAGTATGATGTATAGGATTTATCTCGTTGTCACAGCGGTATGGTAGTGCTGTTTATTTTGGTTGTTGGATTTAGTTTCTGCTTCGTTACTCGCATGGGCGAGTAATGGCAGGTGACACCCGTGTGAGAGTTAATGTTGTTTATGCTTCTGCGGTGAGACGTCTTTTAATTATGCTACGTGAGGGATTATTACGTGCTTATCGAGAGGGGTGTTACATTATTGGACAAAACTCAAAGGGAAAATCTGGAAAAAAAAAGTAATCCAAAAATTATCTTACCAATACAATTCGGAAATCTATGATGTGCTGTGATAACCAAAAAAACAGAGTTTAAAAAACACGTTTGAAGTCCCTTTGTGTTGTGAATAAATCGAACATGATCAACCCACCATCCTTTAGTCCAACACCAGATTTTTGTAGACTTTTCTTCTTCTCCTTCTTTTGCTTCTCCTTCCGCTTCTCCTTCTCCTTCTTCTTCTCCTCCTCCTACTCCTCCTCCTTTCCTTCTTCTTCTCCTTCTTCTTCATCTTCTCCTTCTTTTTCTTCTTATACTTCTTCTTCTTCTTTTTCTTCTTCTTTTTAGTATACGGTTGAGAAGGTTCGGACCGCTATAATTAGACCTTTTTTACCCAACCCGAAACTCAACCCGAACCCAACCCATACTTTTACGGGTTAGGGTCTTGATTATTGACCTATTTATTTTTGGGTTAGGTTAAGGTACTAAGATAATTTTGTGGGTTGGGTGGTAGAGATCCAAACTCATGACCCAACCCAAAACCCGAAATATATTTCTTAATAATAAAAAAATAAAAATATTAATGTACATATATATGTTATTTTAAGACCAAACTATGTCTTAGCCTTGAGCAAGAAAATATTTTACCATTTCGCCCAAGTCTAGTTGGGCTATCCAACCTTTAAAAATATTACACTTCATTATGTTAATAAAAAAAATGGCCCAACCAGCTTTGCATATCAAACAATAATTTTGAGAGTTTTGACTTCACATCTTATCTGTTTAGTTTAACACAACCAGTTCTGCAGTTGTTGATGAGAAGATAACTACTTCAAGAAGGTTGCTTTTGTGAATGATATTTGTTTTTGGTTTAGTGTAAATGATACAACACGACTTACATGTTTAGATGATGTAGAAAGGTGAGCAATGTATATATATATATATATATGTCTGTGAATGATATTATACACCGGATAATTATAGTACTTTATGTCTATGGAGTTCTAGAAGTAGCTACTGTATTTTAAAAAGTGGACTATCAAATGCTATCTATGGGATGTGATTACAACAATTAAATATGTTATGTAATGCTGTTCAAGGTGTGTGAAAAGTGGCTTCTTTAAATTTAAAGAAGTCTATCAAAGTAGCAATTATACTAAATGTAAACTATTTAATCTCATTTAATGTGACATTTATGGATGTGTTAAGTGATACGAGGTATTGTTTGCTTTAAAATGGGTTTATGGGGGGTGGGGTGGGGGGAGGGGGTTTGGGTTAGGGTTCAGGAATTTTAAACGGGTTGGGTTAGGGTCATGAATTCAACCTATCTATTTTTGGGTTGGGTTGGGTTAATGATATTTTTAATGGGTTGAATTAGGATTGATACCAACCTGACCCATCGACCCAAATTGCCAGGTATACCTATGATACAGGTCTTCATATGAAGAAGAGTAGGACCGTTATGATTCCAAAGGTTGTATTCCGTTTTAGAACCGGTTTTCTTCCAATTCCGGCCAGTTCTTTACCGATTCCGGTTCCAACCATTTCCATATTTGGTTCCAACATTTTAACCCAACCAACCCATTAGGGCAGTCGCCTGGTCGGTCGAAAGTTGAATGCAAAATCTTAAGCCCGACCGCCCCTGTGGGTAGGTCACCTGAGCCAGTCGCCTCCAAAATCTTCTTATTTGCACCAAAATCTCCCCGAAATACTTAGAGGTTACAAGATTACATGAAATGTATTCACTCAACATAAAAAATATTAAACATTTATGATTGAAATTACAATTTAATAATAAAGAGAAATTTATAAACATGAAATGAAATGAATTCACTGCCTCGTTAAAACTTTATCAAATAAAAACTATTTGGGAAACCCTAATAAGGAAAAAGAGTACAACTACTAAGAGGTTACAAGATTACATCAAAAGAAAAATAATACTACTGCATTCTAAAACATTACAAGATAAAAGTCCTAAGAGGTTTGTCCATGTTCACCCGCTCCTTCTTCATTCAAATACAAACCAATTATCATGGTGCCCTTCATATGTTTGTCCTTGCGCTTGGGACCGTGCTTCAGCGGAATCCCAATCATACTTCTTAATGCAGACCTTGATTGAGTCGGGTGCAAGGCTTGATCTCTTTTCATCCAATACTTGTTTGCTCGCACTAAAGGCTGACTCAGAATTAACCGTTGATGCTGGAACTACTAGCACATCTCATGCAATTCTTGCAAGGATGAGAAACTTGGCTTCATGAACTTGCTACCACATAAGAACATCTATATCACCATCTTCATCATCATTAAAACTAAAGCTCAAGTTAAGATAATTGTCATATGTACAAAATACGGAACCTGATTGACTAGACTTTGGTCTTCTCAAAATACTAGCAATCAAAGGTTTTGTTTGCTACCAAGGCATGGTGGTTCGGAAGAGGAACCACTACCACCAGCACCTGCATTAGAAAGCTCATATGGACAAAATTCGTAGTATATTCATCCTCGAACAATACTATAATAATACTCAAACAATTTGGTTAGACCATCTAATTTTACTGTTGGATCAATAACAATTGCAATAGAATAAATTTAACGGAATTCAGTAAACACTAGTAGAAAAAAGCTTTTATACCACGACCTTTAAACCACGGTTATTTGCAAACTGTCATTTATATTGATTATAAATGACGGTTCTGGGGGAACTGTCATTTATAATCAATCACACCACTGACTATTTATGACGGTTCTGGGGGAACCGTCATTTATAATATCGCGACACTGAGTATAAATGACGGTTATGGGGAACCGTCATTTATAATCAGTCACACCACTGACAATATATGATGGTTCTGGGGGAACCATCATTTATAGTATCATGCCACTGAGTATAAATGACGGTTCCCCCGTAACCGTCATTTATACTCAGTGGCGGGAGTACTATAAATGATGGTTCCCCCAGAACTGTCATTTAAAGTCTAAGTTTTTTGCTGAAATTAAACCGCCTCTAAGCGAAAATTTTAATTTTGAGGATAAAACGCATACACGCCTCTCTTTATTCTCTTCTTATATCTTCTTAGATGGTAATTTTTTGCAGCCCTAAACTAGCGAACAAGGAACTGCTATGTGCCTCTCCCATATCTCTTTAGTACTCACTGTAATTTTTTAATCCTAACGGGCGAACAAGGAACATGCTTTGCGCCTCTCCCTCATTCTCTAGATTGTACGGTGATTTTGCAACCCACGCCGGCAACAAGAACAAGCTCTATGCCTCTTCTTCATTCTCTATATTTCACGGTAATTTTGTAACCCACGCCGGCGAACAAAGAATATGCTCCGCGTTTCTTCCTCATTTTCACTCACGGTAATTTTTGCAACTCTAAATGGCAAACAAACAATATTCCTATGCGTCTTCATCCATTCTCTTTAAACCTCACGGTAATATTTGTAACCCACAGGCGAACCGGGAACATAATGCGCCACTTCATTCTTCTTGACTCTTGATATTGCAACTGTAATTCGCAAACAAGGCACATATATCTGTCGATTAAAAATCAATGTTTAGCTGCATCTGTCGCACATGAGATTGAATGCTGGATTATAAAAAAAAATTCACAGACTATAAATGACGGTTATTGGTGCAATCGTCATTTATGGTCGGAAAAAAAATTGAACATTATAAACCACGATTATACACAAAACCGTGGTTTATACTTCACTATAAATGACGGTTATTGAATACAACCGTCATTTATAATGAAGAATAAACCACGGTTTCGTGTATAACCGTCATATAAAGTCAGTAACATCCGCGCGAATGAAGCTTTTAAATGACGGTTACCGTGGTTTTTAGATCATATTTAAAACGATGGTTTTGAACCGTCATTTATACTCAGTTTTCCTATATGCGACGGGAGTACATACCACGGTTTTCAACCGTGGTTTTTGAGCAAAATAACCGTGGAATAAAAGATTTTTTCTACTAGTGAAAGTATGTAAACCATTTAGTCCTCATATCGTTAATAACCCCATCAATCCTACTTATACCCATGTGAAATACCCCGAACTTAAATATGGTGATTGGAATATTTTAATATAGTATTTAAGGGCCAAATAGTGCCTAAGTAATTTTGGTAAAGAAAATAAATCCAAAAGAAATGAGAAAAACGCTTAGAAAGCGGAAAACGCTAAAATAAGCGTTAAATAACCATAGGAGGTACGAGACCTCGGTTATAGTATCGTAAGGATTCCTAAGGCTTATGCATGCCTAATTATTATACGGGAATGATTCCCGAAGAAAACGGATCCAAATAATGTATTAAAACGCTAATAGAGCTTTAGCGCACGTTTTTCGAGAAAACCCAAAAATGTGATTTTAAGTGGTCAAACGAACCCGTAAAAATTATAAATCATTAAGTAACTATTATTAAGCGCTAACGGAAGCTTAAAAACCAATAAAAATAAAGAAAACGAGAAAATTCCGGAAACGGCCCGGTTAGTGAATAGTATCAAAACCGGGTAAAATAACGAGCGTTTTCTGTAAAAGACGAAAAACGCTCCAACTAGTGTAACAGTGGGGGCCGGTTTTTACTAATGTAAACAGCTCTCTCTCTCACACACACAAGTAACAAATAAGTAAATCAAAAAGCAAAAGTAGTAAAGTACAAAAGTAAAATAACCCTCTCTCACTTCTCATTCTCACTTTTCCCTCTTCTCTCTCCCATTTCCTTCTCTCTCACCGTCTCCCTCCTCTCTTCTCTGGTGTTGGGCGATTTTGGAGTTCTCCAACCAGCTCCCATGGCAGCCCCTCTTCATCCTCATGCTCAAGCCACAAAAATGCTCCAAACTAAAAACAAAACACATATTTTTGTTCCTCTCACCAAGGGCTACACTTCCCTCTTTTCGAAATTTCAAAATGGTGAAGTTGACCACCATGGGTATACCTCCATTCATGAAGGAAATGGCATTTTCTTGGAGCTTGGAGCCTCCTTATTGTCTTAAGGTAAGAAAAATCACAAAAACTCACCTCCTCCTTCATTACCTAGTGAAGCCGATTTTTACCCCTATGTAATGCCTTGTTTTCTCTCTCTCTTTTGAGCATCAATCTAACCTAGCAATGGTGGTGGATTCTCCTTCTTGAACCAAGGGCTAAAACCCCTCCTAAAGCACTCCAAAGGTAAACCCTAGAATTTGTATTTTAAGCACTTCAATGAACTAGCATAAATCTAAGGGTTAGTGTATTAATTATACTTGTCTTTGTGTGATTGGGTGATGGGAATGGAGTTTGGCAACTCCATTCCCCACAAAACCGATTTGGGCAAGAAAGAGAGGAAGAAGAGAATTGGAAAGGAATGGAGGAAAATATAAGCTCAAGGTAAGAGCTTCTTCTCAATGCTTAATGTAATGCATTAGTGTAATGGGAATGGGTAAACAAATAAAAGAACCTAAACCATTGTATTAGTATTGTAGTATTGGAAGTTTAAGTACTTGTGAGCAAATGTGTGGATTTGTAGGCCTTAGAGCCAAATGAATGGTGTAGGTGTATTAGTATTGCTATTTGAGGAAGTAATGATGTATTGGTATTGTAATTGAGGAATATTGGTGTATTGAGATTTGTATGCGTGCTGGTAGAACCCTTGTGGTTTGGCTAGAATAGAGATGAATCTGATGAGAAAAGATATGTGTGGATAAGTAAGAGAAGTAGGAGGGTTATGGCAAAATTTTGGTAGGAATTGTGCATTAAAGAATGACTTGGTGAATGGGAGAACCAAGGTGTGTATCGAGGATAGTAGAGAGGTTTGATGACCATGGATAGATGATGGTAGTATGTGAAGCTTCTGTAGCAAGAGGGTTATCAAAATGCATTGTTAAACTAAGAAGAAATTGGTGTGTAGGATTTTGTAAAATGAGTGTTGGAACTTGGGTGTAGGACGTGCAATGGCTTGAAAATGAATTGGCATGGTAAGGAGAGGTATTTAGAATGCTAGGAATGATTGGTTGAGGAAGTATTGGATGGGAGAATTGAATTGTAAAATCTGTGGCATAGGTGTAACAAAAACTGTTACATGTGTTGTAGAAGAAGTAAGAAAATTGTGTAAGTTGTTTGATGAATTTAGTAATGGATTTGGTGAATGAATTAAGGTGATTTAGAGGGCTTAATTAGTGCTAAATCATGTGGGGTTACATGTACAAAGATTGGGGAAGAAATGGGTAAAGAAAGAAGTGGAAAACAAAACCTGTAGGCATGTTCTGGACCGGTCCGACCCAGAGGTTGGGTCGAACGGTGGGTCGGACAGGCACAGACCACGAAACCAAAACCTACTGGAATGGTCCGACCCAGAGGTGTATGGGTCGGACGGAACAGTTCTGGGTCGGACGGGACAATTTCAGAAGACGGAAAACTTACTGGAATGGTCCGACCCATATATAGGTTGGGTCGGACGGTGGGTCGGACGGCCCTAACTTATAAAAAAAAACAGTAGTAACATAGTAATCATATGTATGTATGTATAGGTAAGTACATAAAGGACCTTAGTAATATACCATTAATGTGACAATAATGGTATGGAAGTAAGTATGGGAGTAGGAAAACAAGTATGAAAAGTAATTAGGTAGGTTGAGAGTATGAGAACATTAAGTATACCGGGATAACGGGGTAAGTACGAGAATAGTAATTATTTGTGTATCGTAAGAGTATAGTATTAATAATAATGTTGGAACATTATCAGTGGAACAAGTGTGAACCAAGGAACGAGGGAACACATGGTAGAGCTAACGCCGGTGAAAGGTATGATTTTCTCATGCCCCGTATGCTAACCGAGTTACGTTGATTTGTGTGCTGTATGCCGGCTAATCAAGACTAAAGCATGAAAACGGTTTATTGCCTTTCATTGTATGTCTTGGTGTATGTTGTGTGAGCTAACCCTTCTTGATTGATTGTGTGGCTTCATTTGGTGCGTAGTACGACTCGTAGATGAGTCTTGTTGTGTAGTGGCTCGTAGTAAGAATCATGTTATGAACTAATGGAACCGTAGCAACACACTAAACTAACAATCAACAAACGATAACGCAACCCAACGAAACTCACTAGAATGTGAGAGACTGTACGGGAGTAATAACCTTCCGATAACGGTAGGAGAACCGAAATGAATAATCCACAAATAACAAGTAGTGGAAGTATATAAGTAACCTCTATTAGAGGAATTAATCTTGGTGCAAGACATGAACCATGAGAGTAGTAAAGAACGATGAGGGATCTCCAAACCCCTTAGCAACTAGTCGACCCATAATGAGAGGATCCGACTGATGTAAGTATGTCCCGAACATGTGAGTATTCGATACGTTGGGGAAACCCTTAAATCTGAGGATACTAGTCGGTGGTAATTCCCTAAGCTAGTGGAGGTTATCGAGAGAGACACTCCTAGGCTAATCCATGAGAGTGTAATGTACTCTGAGAGAAGAGTGTTGGGAATTTGAGTAGTCCGGTAAAA
Source organism: Limonium bicolor (assembly GCA_023374045.1). Classification (NCBI taxonomy): domain Eukaryota; kingdom Viridiplantae; phylum Streptophyta; class Magnoliopsida; order Caryophyllales; family Plumbaginaceae; genus Limonium; species Limonium bicolor. The sequence goes on along the minus strand of CM041776.1, from coordinate 339,688,416 downwards.
ACGGGCATTTGAGTATTTGAGGAGCTAAGCGTATAGCCCTCGTATTGTAGGTCCGGTGGCGAGTCTTGTGTATGACTCCGCCCAGAGGCCAAAGTAATGAGTATTGAGTATTGCGTATGTATGAGTAAAGTAATGAGTACTGAGTAAGAAGTGAGTATGAGTATGTAATGAGTACCGAGTATTGAGTATGTATGAGTAAGTATCGAGTATTGAGTAGTATGAGTAAGTATCGAGTACGTATGAGTAGTATGGAGTGTGGAGTAGCAAGTATGCACAAGTACAATAACGAGTACAGAGTAAGGATCGTGTACGAGTAAGGTATTGAACATGGAGTGATGAGTATGCAAGAGTAAGGAGTGTATGAGTAGAGTAGCGAAATTGAACATAGTACGAACAGATGAGTAACGCAGCGAAAGAGTAATGAATAAATAACTAATCCGAACGGTTGACTATCGAATTGTCTTCCTTAGTAAGTATTGAACCTTGTATGTGTACGTAGGTATTTTTGATTGTAATGTTGTAGCATGAGTATGTATGTATGCATGTAAAATGAACTCCATGTATATCCGACCAAAAGTAGTCGGCGTACCGCGGTTAGCACGCGGTATATTCGAAATTCATATTCAGCGTAAGCTGACCCCCTAGGGGGAACATTTTTAGTGTGCAGGTACTCGAAGCTGACCACCGTTCGAGAGAGTAGGACGGGGACTGCTATGTAAGCATGGGTAGCCATATTTTAGGGATTGTAATTGTAATGTATGGGGAAATTGGAAGTTCCAAACTGTATCGGTAATTTAAGGATTGTAGTAGACTCGGTATAGTATTGTATTGGAGTTGTAATCAAATTATGGTTGAGTATGCAATGGGAAGTATTGTATTGTGTAGAGTACTCGGTATGTTCATATTCATCAGACCGATAGTATGTAGGATTGTAACTCACCTTGTTAGTCACGTGGGTGACTAACGGCATTGTACACCCGCCTTTGAGTAAGTAATATCCGCTGCGAAGGTAAGTATTGTACGGTAATGACGGTATTGGCGGTAGGGGTGTTACACCATGTTTCATGCAAGACAGTGAAAATAGAGATGCATTCATTTATGACAAGTTGTAAATTAGGTTTATAAACCAATGAAAATTCCTTGGTTGCACTATCACAACATTTTAAAACATTGCATACAATCACAACACTAGTTCAAAATCAAGAGTCAATAAATCATCACTAGATTTAACAAACATAGTGTTATAAACATAAGATAAAAGGCCTGATACTTAGTAGTTTTGATTAACAATTCATATGTATATTTCCATCTAGTAAGGGTATCGAGAGCAAATGACCATGTTGTTAGAATTCTCCAATATTGTGGTTGTAATGTGATACAAACAAAATGTTTAAAGTTAGCGCTTACACCAAAATTAAAAAGCATTTGTTCAACAATCATAAATCTAGACATGCCATCAATCATTCTTTCTGTATCGTATCAAAAAAATGTGGATTGGGTTGTTGTTTGGTTAATGAGGTAAGCTAAGTTTGGATGCTACTGCCCCGGTTTTTTTTATTTCGATTCTGGTTTGCAAAGGGAGAGTTATGTCATTTACTATCTTACTCTAGTGAGATAATGTCATTTGTGGCTGATTTTATACTGGCTTATAAGGGAGGAGGAGTAAGGGCGTCATTTTGCTTTGTTATTATTAGATTTAGGAAGGAGATTCCTAATTCACGTTATTTCATTTTCCCTCAATTCTGTTTTTCCTTTCTTCATTCTAACTTCTGTGCTGCCCTCCATCTGCTCTCCCTCTCCATCTTTTCCCTTTGCATCATCTTTTTCCTTTTGTTTATGTTCCCGGGTTCAATTGTTCGAATGGTTCGTTTCGTGGAGTTTCGTTTTACTAGTACGTCGGGTTCCAGGTTTGGGTTGTGGGTTTAGTTTCGTTTTGTTCTTTGTTTCGTCTTATTTGTTTTTGATTTTGGTTTCGACTTCCAGCCAATTCAGTCCTTTATTCGTTGAGTTTGAGTGGGGATTCGAGGAGAGTTTGTATTGAAGTCTGTAGAGTTCTACCGTTCTTTGATCTGAGGTATGTGGTAGATGGATTTGGTATGGGTGTGTTCACCCTTGGGGATTCTAGGATTTGTTTAGTTTCTGAATGTGTTCCTTATGTTCTTTGATTTGGATGCAAATCTGAGTTGGTTTTGAATTGTGATTTCACTCTACTTAAACTCCATGGTGTTGTGTTTTGTTTACCTATTTTGATATGAGCAATACTTGAGCATCAATGATGATTTTGTGGCTTTTAGATTAGTTTGTTCATGCTTTCGATTCCCAGTTTTTTTCATGTCCAAACATGCATTCGAACATATAGATTCAGACAACATGTGCGGACGCCTCTGATTTTGATGGTTTTGCCTTGTCTGAATTTCTATCCGAACTTGTAGGTTCGGACAAATGTCCGGACACCTTTGATTTGAGTCATGCCATGTGTCTGGACTTGTAGGATCAGACGCATGTCCAGACACCTCTGTTCCGTGTCACGGCATGTGTCCAAACTTGTAGGTTCGGACACATGTCTGAACACCTCTTTGAATTTGTCTAAAATGTTTGTTTAACTTCCGTTTTGCATTCCGTTTGTGGGGTTATTATCCCTAAGTGTTTATAAGCTATTTTGACATGTTTTAGTGTGCATTTACATGCTTTTTCATTCTGAAAGTATTCATAATGTTTATGATCTATGAACGACTTTGAAAGTGTGATTTCGGTTTCCGTTTCTGCTTGGCTTTCATGATTTGATAGTCTTGGCATAAGACCTATATTTGACAACGAATTCGGTTTCGTTATGTAAAGATGAACTGTTCTATGGTGTTTGTATTTTACAACACATTTTGTTCTGTAAGTAAAGCTTGTGTTTTGGGACCTAGTTACTTTGTCTTCTAAGTCGTGGATGGATGACTCGGGCTATCCCGTAGCATGCTACATAGACATCATTTTGTTTCTATTCTAGGACCAACGGGTCCATGGGTCTTTGGCCCTTTCTGCGTTGTCGAGAATCTTTTGATTCATGAGTCTGACCTTTTATGTGTTGTCGATGATCTTATGATCAACTGGTCTTTGATTTGTGAACATTCTGATTTGAAAACTCTCTGATTTGTGAACTCTGTTAAGTTCTACTTAATGTATTTTGGCATTGGCTTACGTTCAGTTTTGAGCTTTGACAGCTTTGACATAAGACCCTGTTGTGTGCTTTGTCTCATTCTGTAAGTGTGGCTTCTGCTCCGTTTTGCTTTCCGTGTTAGATAGTTTGGTTTATCAACTTTTGTTTTGGCAAGAGTTGTGTTTTGTTTGCTAACGAGCTTTACTATGAAATTCTGCTTTTGTTCTGTTTTATCCTTCTGATAGTTGATAAAGGTCTTCCGCTGTTTAGTTACCGCTTATGACTTCTTTGTTTACTTTGCCTGTATTTGGCTTTAAGTGTTTTGAATGCTTCTGTTTGATTCTGATCCGGTTTGCGAAACATATACCTGGCTATATGTAGCTATGTTTTGTAAAAGTGTTTTGAGCATGCTCAGCAATGGCGGAGCTAAGGCTTGAGTTGGGTGGGCTTGGCCCCCCAAATAAAAAAAATTAATAGAAAATATATATAATACAATATATTATGTAATATGGCCCCCCTAATATTCTATTATGGCCCCCTCAAGTTTTGAAAGCTGGCTCCACCCCTGATGCTCAGACTGATGAATTTTATCACTTGCTGAGCTGTGGTTTACTCATCCCTATTAATCCGCTGATTTACAGGTTGTTTAGCAGTTTGGCTGGAGGTTTCTGCTTTCGCCTTTTAACTTTGTATTTAGAGTTGTATTTGAATCCTTGACCTTGTGGTCCTTGAGTATTTCAAAGCCTTGGAGTTTTTGTTTGTTTTGTTAGCTTCCACTTTGTAAGGTGTTTGAACAGCTTTGTAAACTTTAATTGTATAAATTATGAGTTATTTGTTTTAGTTCTTGCCGTCTGGATGTTGTTAGCAATTTCCTCGTTAGTGCTGGAGTGCGCTGCTATCTTGTATGGACGGACTATACTGTTTTGTTGGCGCTGGGGCAATAAATTTGGTCACTCTACTAGTTTTAGGACTTATGATTTTCTCTTTTTCAAAGCTATTTTGTTTGCTTTGTTTGGGACCAGTGGTGGGGTTGGTGAGCTTCGGAAACTCTCGGTTTCTCTGGCTAATCCGAATTGCAACTTCAGTTGCATTCCAGGTGAAGATTGGTGGTTCAACCACTCCATCTACATCATCCGACTATGTTTTGGGTATAATGTCTGAAAACATAATCTTGTACTCTTGAATCGTTTTATCCTCTAATGATTAATATGCTGGTAATTTCGAAAGAAATTCTAGAAGAATATGCGCGCCTTTTCTTAACAATATACTAGTATAAAGTTACGGAACGGAGACCCTGGCGAAGGAGCCATGGTAGAAGGTGGCGTCGATCCACGTGTAAGCATATGGTAGAGAGAAAAAAAATGGAAAAATTAGAACGGGGTGCATAGTAGTTGGGTGGAAAAAAATAAACAGAAATTTTTGGTATAATGCTGTGTTCCAGAAAAAAAAAGAATGAAAAAATGGAAAAGATGTGCGTGTGCAAGGGGGAGTGTTGGAGAGAGAATTTTTTTTTTCAAAATGTTATAACTCACAAAATATAAGTGCAAAAATAAAAAAAATTATATCATTATTCATCATTTTTCGTGCTCTTCAAAACAAGATGTATCATGGATATGTTTTGGTAAACATAAAATTTTATATTTTTAGAATGAGTATATATTAGGTATTTTTAAAGTGAATCTTATTCATTAGCAAAATGAATCTTCCTTAATAATAAAATGAACCTTATTCATTAACAAAATGAATCTTACCTCAAACACTCTAAAAACCACCATAGTAAAGTTAAAAACGTCGAAGACATTTTTATGGCTTGTAGCCTAAACCACAAATCCTAAAAAAGTGTCAAGTCAGTGACGACAATATAAAGTGTAGAACTAATGCCAAAAAGATTACCCTACCCCCAAACACCCTCAAAACCACCCTAGGAATGCTAAAAACGTCGAAGGCGTTTTTATGGTTTGTAGTGCAGGGTTTAGGGTCTAATGACCCTAAACCACAAACCCTAAAAAACTGTCGAGTAGTGACGACAATATAAAGTGTAGAACTAATGCCAAAAGATTACCCTACCTCCCCCCCAAAACACCCTAAAAACCACCCTGGCATAAGTTTGTGGTATGATTAACTTTTACTAGTATTAAATAAAATATTCACTTTTCTTAAACCTTTGATTCACCTTTAAAAGACTTTTGATTCACTTTTTTAAAACCTCTGATTCACTTTTCTTAAACCTCTTCTTCACTTTAGTTAAAACAATCTCTATTTACGAGAATCAGTTTTCTTAAACATTTGATTCACTTTGCTTAAACGCATGATTCACTTTATAAAAACCTCTGATTCACATTTCATAAACCTTTTAATCTATGCTTACGAGATTCACTCTTATTACTCTAATTCACTTTGTAACAACTTGTGATTTGCTTTTTAACAACCTTTGATTCACTTTTATAAAAACTCCGATTCACACTAGTCAAACAATCTCTGTTTATGAGATTCGCTTTTTTAAACATCTTTTTTACTTTTAAGCAACTATCTGATTCATTTTTTAACAACCTTTGATTCACTTTGTAACACCCTTTGATTCACTTTTCTTAAACTGAAGATTCACAATGAATCTTGAAAAATATGTACATACGAAAAATAAAAAATTTATCAAAACATATTCATGTTTGGTCGTATTTTGAAGAGCATGAAAAATGATGAACAATGATATAATTTGTTTTATTTTTGCACTTATATTTTATAAGTTATGACATTTTGAAAAAAAATAAGTATTTTCTCTCTCCTCCTCACATACTCCCCTCTTGTACGCGCGTTTGTTGTTCCATCTTATTTTTTTTCTTTATTTGATTTACAATAGAGTATTAATATATGTCAAACTACACACCAACACAAAAGGACAAAAAAGATAGTAAAAGACCAAAGTGACCATCACCACCCTACAGGATGACACTTACGCCATGTACGAATTCGCGTAAAGTTATTAGTATAACTCACGCAATTAATATTCCTCCTTGCTTATTAGAGGCGTGGTAGGTCCGGCGTCTCTCCCTTTTGACGTTGGATGCGCGTGACGCCATGTGTTTTTTCCTAGAAACTTCCCAACGACCTCTACTTATAAACAACTCGCGTGCGCATACGTGGCGTGGTATAATACTAATAATACTATGACCGGTTTTAATTGCATAAAAAAAGCTTAGACGTCGGCGGAAGACTTCGTCTAAACTAAAGAAAAGCAGCAGCCACTAAGAAATGACCGTATGAATTTGATTTTATTATATTAAGTTCACATTAGAAACTTCCCTTTAGTAAATAAAATCAGACTACCAGATTAAAGATTCGAACGGATTCTTTTACTTCTAGATTAAGGGTCCACACGTTACACTAAAATAAGAGTAATAAAGAACCACGACAAGTGAAAGAGGTACGTGTTGGCACGTAATGTCCACACCATATTATATTAGTTATGTGTGATTCAAAAACATAAGCGTGCAACACGACAACTTTTGACTTGTTCGGCAATGTCAGCTGGCCTTTTGTCACGCTGCTGACGTACACATGTGTGGGCAGCAAGAAAGATAGGAAGATGAGGGACATGACAAAATTGACCTGCTTTTAATTTCTTATGGTACGACGCTCCATGTTTAGTTTGGTGATTCGTCTTGCTGAAGTTTTGTTATTAGCTGATACTATCTTTTTTGAAATGTAGATATATAGTTTCATTAGAAAAATGGAGGATAGACAAAGATAATTATAATACTATTAACTCACTTTTTTTTCGCTATTTTTTTTGTTTGTAAAGAACGATCAGTTATCAGTGCCAACCAGTTGAACACGACAGGGGGAGCGGGACTATTGGAATAAGAACGAGGACATTGTTGTGTTAGATTTCTATAATTCAGCTATTCTTTGATTTTATTAGAGATCTTATGCAGTTTAAGATATGAGGGTATTCCGAGGAGGAATTAGTCTTTTGTTTTAGAATGGACAAACACGACCAGGTTTGAGAAAGGACAAAGGGATGCAATCTGCATATCCACGTATCCGTGATCTGTAAACGAGACGATAAAGATAAGTAAGATAAGAGCAGTCTTGAATCCCAAAGTTTCCCATACGTGCTTCAAATGAACTTTTCACTTCTTTTACCGGAAAAAAACTTTATAAATTTTTAAAGGTTTAGCTTGTTATGATTCAATTGTGGTTCTATATTTTTAAGATAAACTTTATTATTTTTTATTATTATTCTGTGAGACGAGTCAGAATATTAATTAATGAAAATGTTGCAAACCTTTAAAAAAATTATTCAAATACAATAGTATGTCATAAGTCACACTCAAACCCACCACAATTCAAACACTACACCTATCATAACTATCATACTATTTTGATTATTGTGATATACCATGTCATTTATATTATATATACATAATATATTAAATTTAACTTGTAATTCCTCAACATATAACAATTTATGAATTTTTAAAAAGCCACCCTTCATAATAATTTTATCATCTCACTTACACATTTATGTACCCAATTACTTAATTATTGGCTGTTTCTAGAGTGAATACTGACTAAATTTGAAAATCAAAATTCTGTTTACCTTATGAATTTTCCAATAATACTGTGGGAGCATTACTTGATTATTGCTGCTTGTCACAACGGTGCCGCCGGTAGAGGTATACCGGCATCCTCTTTTTCATTTTTTTTTAACAAAAAGACATCCTCTTTCCATTGACCTTCTTGTCCACACACCCGTGTCTCCAGCTCAGACTTTTTCGTTTACAAAGCGCGGCCCCACACTCCGCCCCAAGGTTTTGCTCCTTCGTGCCGGTTGGGTCCACTACGGGCCAACTACCCAACACCCACAGCAAAACTATACTGACGGTGACGGAGGCTTTTTAAGAAAAAGAAACCCCATGCTCACCCCAATCAAACGTGTCGCCACGTGGAGAAAACATCAATAGGACGAGTAACTGCCAGCCACCGACTAGATGTCCCCACCTAGCTGTCAATGAAAACGACCCACACCCACCACCAATATAGCCCAATAGGGTGGCACACCCCGGACCAGACTACTCTCCCCTCCTCTCGTATCAATGTGACCTGTTGTTGTCTTGGCCCTCCGGGTTTAACGTGAACACGTCAGACTGACTTAGGTCCCCCTCAGACCACGCCGACGCGTGTCTGTCACTGTCACTCTTTCAGTCGTTAGTATTGGTCATCTCCCGGTAAGCATGGTGCCGGTCGTTTTTTTTTATATTGATACTACTAATTATGTGTCATTTGCTTCTTGGAATGAAATTCTCTACTTAATATTTTAAGGAGTAAGTACACTTTTGTGACGGTTTGATTAGTCTGGTCATGTTTTATTTTCTCTGAAGTACCTAATATAGTTATATGTAACCGACAATAATTGACCGGGACTTTTGGTAGTATAAAGATTAATGTGTAATTTCAGTTTAGGTAGTTGTAATTGACTTTTATCTCACGCATCAGATCTAATCCCTGTCTATGCACTCCAGCGTCAACATCAGCGGGAGTTACTTAGCGATGCCATAGCCCACAAAGTAACACACACGTAAAAGAATAATACAGGAATTGATCATAAAAAAACTTTGTACTATCAGATTCAATGAATATTAAATTAATTAACTCTAACAAACAAATGACGTTAAAAACAACAAGTGTAACACAAAGCTTATGGAATTGTTTTACTAATGTTAACATTTTAATCAGTTGATATTGGTTCTTCATTAACGTGTGAAACAATTTTCACTAGCTAGCAACAAAAAAAAGGTGGTCAAAGTTAAACTTCTCAAAATCGAAGGAGGCTTATGTTGACAGACTAGCTTATATTATACTCCATTCATTTAGAAATATTATAAGTCTGTTTTAACTTTTAAACATATTATTTTTATATTTGAGTCTTAAGGGGTGTTTGTTTTGAAGTAATCAGGAAAAAAATCGGAATGATTATGTTTCATGTTATTTGTTTAGTCACTTTTTCTTATTTTCATAAAGAAAAAAAATGAATAAGATTACTCCAAATCTCTCTAATTTGATTCCCTACCCCTACCATGGAATGAAATTTCTTTTCTCTAGTACATTTTGACCGATAACTAGCAATTATTAACTAATGACCAATGGATATTGATTAGAAATTGACCATCTTTAATTAACACCTGACAGATGTTAACCATCGACCATTCACCGAACATTCATTTCATTTCCCACACATCAACAAATAAACTACTAAGAATATTAAATTCTTTTTCTATTTCCCTATTAGTTTTCCAATTTCATTCCTTTTCCCACAAAAACAAACATCCCTAATAGTTTAATGTAATTTTAAAGTCCAAAACCTTGACTTGAGCTGGCCCTATGAGGAATCAGAATAAAAAAACGTTTCTCAAAGAAAAAATAGATTTTACAATAAATTTTGTTAAATATGACTTGGAAAAATTCTGTTCTGGTTCTGCTCTGTCCATTTATTATATATATCCCCATCTCCTCTTCGACATTTCCCTTCTTTCTCTTCTCCCGCGTCGTGCTCTGTACGCATATCCGCCTCGCGCTCTCACACCACCTGTCTGTACGTTGCATTCACTGCTCTGCCATCTCTATTCTTCTCTCTCTCTCTGCCTGCCCCGACGCCTCTCCTCGTTCCGTGTGTGATTTTCTCTAGGGTTTTAGGTATTCATTTTAAAACCATCCCCATAGATTGATTGTTCGACGCCTTTCTCCTCCCTCTGCTTGCTGCCCAAGCCGAACAAACAGGGCTAAAGCCATTGGTAGCTGCATTCTTGCTGCGGATTGTGCATCGAACTTATCTTGACTTCCGTCTCGGAGAAAGTTTCTTGGCTCTGGTATGCTCTATTTTCCCTTTCCTGCGACTATAGCTGTTTCATATCACCAGTGCTGCGATCGGTTATTGTACGTGTAACTGTCATGTCTTACTGAATTGTTGCAATAGAAAATCGAAAATGAACGCAGTCTTTGATTTATGTTTGCGGCGCCGTGGTTTTTCTGTATGATGATTTGATTCCATTGTTGTGGAAAGTTTGAGGGTTTAATGTGCCAATTTTGCAATCAATTTTCTTTTTCCCTGAAAACATACTTGGCTAAGCAGTTGCTAAATTTGATTTTGGATTTGCTTTAAGTTTCCATTCTTTGTTCTTTTGCCGTGCTCTTCTCTATCAAGTAACAGCTTCTTGGACTGTCTCCATCAATCTTCATCCCACCTCAAAGAAACAGATTGATAAACCAAATCAATGTTAACAACCAATTGCCGAAAGCATACAGAAGTATTTTGTATCAAACGAGAAAGTAATTCATAGGATTCACTAGTTTCAAATTCGGGGAGGTGGGAGAAAGTTTTGAAGGGTAAGCCACGAAGGTGGCGGGGAGGTTTCTGTTTTTGTACTTGCAGGTTCTATTTTACCATTTGATATCTGCAGTATTCTTTCAATTGGCAGACAGACGTTGAAGCCGTTGATCTGTTTTTTTTTTCCTTCTCCGTTGTAGCTCTGGATTCTGTGTACTAAATGCCCAATGTGTTTTTACGCCTTTTTTTTCATCTTTTTTAATTATATTATTGAGATTCTTCAGAAAGCCATTTGACCTTTCGCATGGTTGAAAGTCTAAATCCTGTCTAAACCAACTGGGGGTGGGGGCAGAGTCCTGGTTTCTACATTTGTTTGCCTTTTGCGAGTAAGGAGAGTGGGATGGGGATGTTTCTTTAGTTTTTATGTCTCTTTGTTGTCGAGTTGAGATTAAATCGTGGGTCAATTCAGTGGGTCTCTATTTGTATTTATTGAATGATTCTATGTTTAAGGTAGGGCCTTGTGATTTTGCTGCATATGTTATGGTTTCTCTTCTTTGCTTTCCAGTTGAGATTAAAACTGTTTCCTTGGGTCAGTTAAATGGTCGCTGTTTCTATTTATTGAGTGACTTATTCTGGTAGGGCCGTGTGAATTTACCGCATATGTTACGTTTTTTTGTCTCTTTTGTATGGTTGCATTTATTGAGCTGTCAAGCTGTTTCCCACCGACTATCAATTTCTATGGGGCCATACAGCAATTTGTTGCCTGTTTTCTTTCTGTTTTCTTTTTCAACATAATGGTGGTGTACACTATCGAACTTTTATGTCTGGTCCTGCATCTGATCGTGGTAGTTGAGTAGTGGCATATGCAAGTCTGCAGCCAGTTGTTAGAGGATCTCTTTTCCTGTTGTCTCTGTTTGGATTCAACTGATCATCGAGGCATCATTGATGAATATATTACAGACAAAATAATAGACCAAAATCTGATCTTATGTGGACTGCTATTGCGGCTTTGTAAAGTTGAAATTGTTTATTTTTTTTCTGCTGTACTCTCTCCAACTAATAGTTCTATGCTTTCTCTAAGGATATACTTATATGTGATGGAAGGGTTTAGATCATTTATCTAACGGCAATAATAATCTGGGGAATAGATAATTGATGACTGAAATCGTAGAATCTGCTGTGTGCTTATGTAACAGAGTTTTAGTTGAATGCGCTTTTACTTGAACAGGAAGAAAAGGAAAAGAAGATAACACTATGATACAGTTTTGTTATATCATTAAGTCTACTGTCTGTGGCTCTCTTACTCCTCTTAACTATTTTCACTGTGGATTTATGCAGGTCCTCAATTGCGTTCTAAGGTTCCCAGACAACTCTGAAGTGCTGTTGGTTTTCCAATCAAATCACTCTGAGCGCGCTTCCTAGTGTTCGCAAGAAAGTTCTCAATTCTGGATCAAATGGACATGAAAACTCCAGTTATAGCTGATACCACCCCCATAAGCAAGTCAATAATGGGCATTCCAGTGCCGACTCCGTTTTCTCCTTCAAGAGGAGCAGTTGTGTCTCCCAGCCTGTTCTTGACAATTCCTAGGAAGAAAAGTGGGGTTCTTGAAGATGTTCGCAGCAGCTCTTGGCTGGATGCAATGGTAGCTTCGTCTCCTCCTCCTAAGAAGTTCCCTACGGGTGCTAACTCTGGGGTAGAAGCAGCAGACAATGGTGACTTAGAGTACCTTGCTTGGACGGTAATCTATCTTCAGCTTCTGCAACCTTCTCAGCTGATTTGATAACTGTGGTTTATAAGTTTTCTAACAGTTTTATTTCATATTCAGTGCAAGTATCCATCGGCACTCAGTTCATTTGAGCGAATATCTCAAATTGCAAAGGGCAAGAAGATTGCCTTGTTTCTGGATTATGATGGAACATTGTCAAATATTGTTGATAACCCTGATTGTGCTTTCATGTCGGAAGATGTAAGATTTTGGGCGCTCTAAATTATTTGATTTTTGGGTGAAAATATAAAAAGGTAAAGGATTTTGAACTGATGGTGTTATTCTTATTTTCTAGATGCGTTCTGCCGTAAAAAATGTTGCCAAGTGTTTTCCTACTGCAATAATCAGCGGAAGAAGCCGGGACAAGGTAAAATACTTTCTTCCTATTGTTAGTGGACCAGTAGCATTCTACTATTCTTCCCTCCCACGGCAACATACACATGTCAGATATAAGAAGGCAAAGAGGAAAGCCTACTTACTCGGGTACTCTATTTCTTTTTTTTTCATTCAGGTGCACAAGTTTGTTGGACTCAACGAACTATATTATGCTGGAAGTCATGGGATGGACATCAAAAGTACTGCTAAAAGTGGTGTATCAAGTGCACATCCTAACTGCATTAGATCCACTGATAAAGAGGTAATGATTATTTATGTGTGTGATCTTAATTGATTACTGAAGCAGACTTACGAGTGATGTTAAGGATTATAGTGGTTCACATCAATGAAAAGTCTCTTTATTGTATGCCATATGTTTTAGGGCAAGGAAGTTATTCTCTTTCAACCTGCAAGTGAATTTCTGCCTATGATTGAGGAGGTATGTAATGTTGACTTTTATTTAAATACATAGTAAAGTCTTTCATGGTGGTGGAGTGTTCTTTTCAAAACAAAACGTGTGTGTTTTGAGATGAAGCTAATTACTTTGTTGTAAACAGGTTCATACATCTCTTATTGAAGCCGCAAGTGATATTCGTGGGGCAACTGTGGAGAATAACAAGTTCTGTGTCTCTGTACATTACCGTAATGTAGATGAGAAGGTAAGAACTAGATGAACGTTTATGTAATTATTCAAATGCGGACCTCAACTGTTAGTGACAGTGCTTACATTCTAAGTTTTGAATATACATCAGGATTGGGGAACAATCTGGCAACGTGTCAATGACATATTGAAGAATCATCCTCGTTTACGACTAACTCATGGGCGTAAAGTTTTAGAAGTTCGACCCATTATTGACTGGAACAAAGGAAAGGCTGTTGAGTTTCTCCTTGAGTCACTCGGTCAGTAGTTCATTTTCATAGCATTTCAATCCATGATTTGAGCATAACAAATTTTGATATGTCTGGGTTTTCTGATCTGTACTGAATTATATTGAAATCCAATAAACAGGACTTAGTGAACGTGACGATGTGATCCCATTCTATGTTGGAGATGATAGGACTGACGAAGACGCCTTCAAGGTATGTGTACGCACTTGAGATACTAGAGCGCTAGTTGTACTGTTATCTAAGGAATTTATACATCTGTTAACAATCTGGCATGTAACTTACAAGACAACTCTATCCATTTTGGTAGGTTCTTCGAGAGGGAAACCGAGGCTATGGCATTCTTGTGTCCTCTGTTCCCAAGGAAAGCAACGCAATCTACTCTCTCAGGGATCCATCAGAGGTAATTCATTAGACCTGAAATCATAGGAACAACTAGATCAAACAAGCTATGGAGCAGTTGGTACTGATGTACAATGGTTAAATTTTTGTGCAGGTTATGAAGTTTCTCAAGGCATTGTATAGCTGGCATACGAAAGGTTGTTAGCTCTGTATAGCTAGCTATTGAAAGATAAGAAGATTTACATTGGCCATATAATAATTATATATCATATATTAGATAGGGTATCTCTAGTCAGCATGATATTTCTTCCAAGGCTGATGATGATTATTACTACTACAAATTATTTTATACTACAAAGTAAAGAAAGCAACTACTGCTACTAAGTACTACTACAACAACAGAAGTCTGGCGATGCGACAAACTCTGCGCTGAAGAGCTGTGTTTTTTTTTTTTGTCGTTTCTAGTAATTGAGTCTGATATAGGGAAGAAAAGAAAGAGCTTCATTTCAAATTATTATGTACATTGTCGCTTCTTTCCTTAATTTCTTTGTACATTCTTATCTTCATAATTACCCCTCTCAAGTGTAATATCATTTTCTAGTTGTTAAAAATTGTTTTTCATATGGGAGGAGGGAGGGCCTTAAAAGAAAGGAAACTCTTCCTTCTCTCCAATTTTAGTCGAGTCATATTTGTATCTTCTTCTATAGAAGTACATATTACGGAGGTTCTCTTAGAAAGTTGGCATAGGAGTGGAGGGGGAAAGAAGCAGAAACTTTTCCACTGTTATCTAGTCTAGACTCTAGAGTCTGTACTTTTCATTCTTTCATTCTGTTCTAAATATTAAGTATATCAGATTCCGGATATTGTCGTCGTCTACTTTTACGCCTTCCACCCATTGAAGATCCAGCATAATCTTATGAATAGAATATATTATATGATAAAAGTTTGACCTGAGAGCCTTTCGCCATTGATCCATTCGGCCCAAGTTCAGATGACGATGAGCATATTCGTGTTTGTCCTATATGCAGTTTTGGTTGATTTCCAACTGTTCCCCGCAACAATCTTAGTGGTCACCCAATTTCTAAATTGAGAAGTATAATCTGAATTTAAAAGCACAGTATTGAAAAGAGACACTTTTGGCCAAACTTAATGATAAATAAATTTATACTACTCTCACTAATTTATCTTTCCCTTTATTATTATGTCGTTTGACTTCAATATTTAACATGTAAAACAATAACTGGGTTGCTATTT
The DNA here is from genome assembly GCA_023374045.1 of Limonium bicolor. Classification (NCBI taxonomy): domain Eukaryota; kingdom Viridiplantae; phylum Streptophyta; class Magnoliopsida; order Caryophyllales; family Plumbaginaceae; genus Limonium; species Limonium bicolor. The sequence goes on along the minus strand of CM041776.1, from coordinate 339,673,325 downwards.
GTAGTATAAAATAACTAATCACCACAGTACAATTTTTGTTTTTAATTCATATTGACGTTGTACACATGTAATGATGTCGTGTTGTAACTCTTGTTTTTTTAAAAATAATTTCTTGAGCGTAAACAGTGAAAAACACTCTGATTGTTACAAAACATTATAAACCCGTATAAAAGACGTTACACCCTTTTTAATCGCATTTAAACGTTATAATTGTGACTCCACATAAGTTAATGACATTTTATGTTGTGTTTGACTAAATTACAAACGTTGTTACACTTTCATAACGTTGTATTGAAATCGCAGTTGAAAACGTCAATTTCGGGTAAAAAACGCTCGTACTATATATAGCCTAACCTTCCTTGAATTATTCATTTCTCACCTCCTCACTCTCTCTCCTCTATCTCTCTTCCTGAAGAAGCTCTCTTCTGACTGCCGGAGCCGCCGCCGGAGCCACCACCCGCCGCCGGAAAAATTTTCCGGTGAGTTTTTCGATTTTTTTTTGCAACTTATAGATTTGGGTGTCCTGAATATGAATTTGGTGTTAGTTTTTTGAAATTCAACATCATTTGAGCTAGATCTAGCATGAAAAATTCGAAAATATTCAAAAAAAAACCAATCGAGGAGCAGGGCGGCTCTACTCGCGCTTGGGCGAGCACCACCGCTGCTATATCTGGAGACAGGCGAGTACCGCCGCAGCTTGCCCCAGAAGAAATCGAGTACTGGTGCTGCTTGAGTTACCCGCCGGCGAGGACCTGTGCGACTCGGCCTCTGTGCGCGCGCCCGAAGATGGAGTCGAGGACCGGTGCTGCTCGCGTCGGGTGGAATCAAGGACCCGCGCTGCTCGCCTCTGACGTCGCCGAGGAGCAGCGCTACTCGACGCTGGAGACCGCGAGGAGCTGCGCTGCTCGACCCGGTTTTTTTTGAATTATAATATTTTGAATGATTTTTTTAAATGTTTTAATTTGTTTATTATTAATTATGATATTGTGAATGATTTTTAAATGTTTTAATTTGCTTTTTTTAATTCTAATAAATATTGTGAATGATATGATAATAAATGTTAGAATTTTTATGTTATGAATGAGGAATATAACTGTGTGATATTCGTATGCAGTGATGGATCGTCTGAAAAAAGCAGTGAAACATGTATACACGAAGAGGAAGAATAAAGACCGGGGTACGGAGCAGCCTGTGACGGCCTCATACCGTCGTCGTGCACATGCTCCTTGTGAAGGGCCGAGTGATCCTGCCCCCCGCATGGAAGCAGCACGTCATTCATCGTTCCATCCGGGTCAATCTTTCAACGACCCGACGTTTCAAGTACCTGCACCACCAATGGTAGCGGAGGATGACTTGGCGGTGTTCAATATACCGAGGAGACGTATGTCAGTGGTGTCATCATCCAGTAGTGCTTGGTCTGACAGATCACTGCACAGCGCTAGCTACAATATCTCGGGGGAAGCAAGCCACCAGACTGCTCCGTTAGAATCTTAGATGTCAGGCGGTGGTAGTTCATCACGTCCACCATGCCCATCACCCGCCCCTGCTGATGAGGACCATGTGGATGACTGAGTGTTCGCCACATGCTGATGATGATGGTCGTGGTGCTGATGATGAGGACTCACCCGACGTGGATGAGGAGCAGGATAATGAAGATGATGAAGTCATGGATAAGGAGGATGACACTGACGAGGAAGCAGCGCTAGCGATGGTTCCATCATTCCTACCTCTTGGAAGTTGACAGAGGTGCCAGTTCCTGGCGGTCCACTACTCACTAGTGTTATCACTAGCTTCGGGGGTCATGTAGCGCTTGAGTTAAGGACCTCGACTAAGGTATGTTCTCTATCTTCTCCTGTATTTGATCATTTAATATCATACTACGTTTTGTAAGTGTTAAATATTGGTCATTATGTAGGATCGTGGGGTTTTGAGTTTCAAATCCCGTAGGGTGATGCTTACCTGCTGGCCAAAAGATCAAATTTCCAGCAAAAGAGCAAGGAACATGCTTAAGCATTCTGGTATAAGCACCTACAGGATATTACGATGCCATACAATAACATGTCCCTCATCAGTGCTTTTGTGGAGAGGTGGCAGCCCGATACAAACTCATTCCATATGCCATTCGGTGAGATGACAATCACCCTGCATGATGTGTGGATGATACTACAAATCCCCATCGTCGGTCGTCCATTGATAGGGGATTCATCCACCTCTGGGTTGAAGAAGGTAATGGCTGATTGTCTTAATTTTGGGGGAGATGTAGAGAGTATGACAGAGAAACTGTGGAATACCGGTGCTGTATCGATTGCGAGCTTGTTGCAGCAATGTAGGGATGTAAATGAAGAGCCAATGAAGCAGGCATGTGGTTGGTT
>CM041776.1:339626797-339670453 GCA_023374045.1 Limonium bicolor | reverse complement strand
TGTGTTGATCCAAGACTCGGGACCAATTACCCACACAAGGCAGTTGCTAAGGTAATTACTATTTTTGTATAGTTTGAACATAAAGCTATGGTTTAGCGTCCCAGGGACTGTACAACGAACACCAAATACACAAAACGACCCATCCTTACCACCTTAAAGACATACAAAACTGGGTAAAAACTGATCTAACAACATGATCAAAACTCTAATGTGCCCTCATCATTTCCATCATCCCAGCAATCACCAAGAAAAACAATCAAAGCGTAATCTAACTCCATTTCCTACCTACAACTAGCTAAGTATTTAAATAACAGTATGACAACCAAAAATGATCCATAAGTACCAATGATCTGCCTTGGACTTATGAGAATCGCAGCTCCATTCCATAATATCCTTCTTTTGGACGATTTTGCTCTATCCACCACAACTCCTCCCTGCTTTTCTCGCCTTCCCACACCTTGTACGTTTAGGTCGGCATGGACCTCCAGTCCCAGCCGTTCTACCCTTCTTACATCTCATATATTTGAGTCACCACCTGTTTTCCTCTACCGTAGGATTATTCTCTTCTCTTTCTTTGTCACCTCCTTGAGGGATGCTACCTTTCCTGTTGTATGAATGTCGTGGAGGGCCTCTTTCGGAATTGTTGCTTTTTGCACTACTACATTCTGGAAGATTAGTGTTCCTCCTCATAATGTCTCCATAGTTCCTTTGCGGGCCTTCTTTGTTTATGACTCTAAATTTCATTTTCCTTCCATATTTTGTGTTCTCTGCCACATCATAATCGATACACTCACAGCTGCAGTTTTGTGAGTAGAATACTCCTCTTCCTGTGCCATGCTAGTACCATTTGTGTCAATACCTGTTTCAACTGGTGTTTAAGAGCTGGTATTCACTTCGAGTAACATTCTCAGAAGGAATTCTCCATCTGCCTATTTCCTTGTCTCCGCCTATGCTTGTGTGTGGCATTAATACCAAGACCCCTCTCCTATGGAGTTTCTGGAAGTAGTCACTGAGTCGACAGCCCTCATCATCATGTACTTGGTGTTGCAAAATTACATGAACTGGGATAATTAATACATGAATATCTTTCTTTATAAACTGAAGACTTTCTTTATGATATTGCGGCAGTATACATAATAGCAGTTATTGCTTAGATTTCCTTGGGAAGTATTGCTTTTTCAACCATGAAACATTGTACTAATTGAAATTCATGATGAATTGAAAACAGTTGGCTGCGGTGGCTGCCCTGTGTGTGCAATATGAAGCTGATTTCAGGCCAAATATGAGCATTGTCGTCAAAGCTCTCCAGCCGCTGCTAAATCCCCGACCATCTCATTCTAGACCTACCAATCTGTGAATATCTCTCTATCTACCACGTTCAGGGGCCTGCAGATGCTTACTTTGATGTTGTAAACTGACGTTGTTGTTTACAGTGGCTAATCTGTAGCATTTCTAAGTTCGCGTTTCTCTGGTGTATTAAAGTATGACATATTGGTGAGACATGGCTTGTATCTTGCTTTTGCTCCTGATCTTATTCGTTGAATCATTTATCTGCATCGTGGAAAGAATCAAGATTGTAAATAATGGAAAGTTCGAGGAGGGGTTTTTTTTTTTTTTTTTTTTTTTTGATAGTTAGGGGCACAAGGCCCAAAAGTGTCACTAGGACACAACATTGACTCGGTACCACAATAACACATGACTCCGACCTTTCAATCTTGCTAAAACTTACCTACTCATGACCAACCGACATGCCCGGTCAGCCCCCTAATTAGCTTTCTTCTTACCCTCCTAGCCATTCTACTAGTACGAGAAAACTTACTGAAACCTAGATGTCTTGTTCCTATCACCTTACTGGACCCGTCCTTGAGGATTGTCTAGAGTACCTATCGGAGTCCTCTTTCAAACCTTCCTTTGTAGCCAGGCATCTTTGACGGTAGCTTTCTCGCTGTTCACGGATGATCCCTTCAATGTTCTCAAGGGCGCGTTCTCATCCAGGATAGAGCACCCAATCTTTTTAGCTAGACTAAGCGTCTGCCTCGCTTCCTCCTTCACAAAAGCCTCCTCAGACTCGTCAACTGTCTTAGGGGGAGCGGGATCTGGCTCGAACCCTGGGGGGAACTCTGGATCCTCAAATAACCTTCTAAGACCGCCATCATCAGTATCATCATCCAGCACGGATCCTGCGGGGCAGCATAGTCAGCTGCTGTACCGGGGAAGAGCATCTCCATTCTCGTCCTTGGATCCAATATCGGCCGCCCATCCTCAATGCTATCAAACTTCTCAAGGTGCAAAACATCTTCCTCCATCCCTCTTCTCTCGTTGCTAACAATATCTTCCACGACCGGATCGGGGTGCGATCCCCTAGGAACTGGTGGTTGACGAACAGAAATTGGTGCCCGAACAGCAGGTTCCTTATCCCCTGACTAGGGCTCGCAGTAAAACCTCCAGGCGCACAAGTAGCATGAGGTGGTTGCGTATGCTGAAAATACCCAGTTGGATACCAAGCCGTACCAGAACCAAGTGGCCACGCATACCCACCTCCGTATCCCTGACCCCACCACCCATAGTTATCCACGCCCAGCATTGGGAACAACGGAAACCCATCCTGGGTACCATGTGAGCGCCCCGTTCCATACCATATTCTGCACTCCACTCAATGGAATCCCAGCATAATTAACTCCACCATTAGTATGACCGTTGTCCGATGCCACTATCTCCTCCTTAGGACACGGCGCTGCTTTACCACTATCTTTTGCCGATGCATCCTCCTCGTGCAATGGCATTTAGTACAACACCTGCAGTTTTTGATTCTTACACGGGTAGGGCCCTCAATATTCCAAACACGCGCCCACATCCCGTGGCTGCGCACGCTCCGCCAATTTCCAGCTCAACATCACCCTGCAATTCCCAACTATTGTTGTCGCACCGACTTCGTGACTACCTCCCACCTTACCAGTAGGCGGCACCAGTGTCGCACTCACGGGACCACCGCCTGGATTTCCAGACTCAGACAGTGCCACACTCACGAGGCCACCGCCTGGATTTTCAGGCTCAGACTTTCCATCGTTTTTCCTCGGCTCCCATCCACCAGCTTCTGAACGGCCAAACACCTCATATCTAGCCTTGCGAGCAAAAAGTTGATGCCCCATGAATGTTCTCCCGTGTAATCTTGCCACCGCCCGATTGACCTGGGACTTAGAGACCATCTTGATAATGGCAAAAGCCAGATAGTTATTTGGTCTTCTCTTTCTCGAGATGTAGATGTGCTCAATGGAACCGTCTCGGCAAAGAAGCCACCGCAATGCTTTGGCGTCAGCTTCTCTGTGAAGATTGTCAAGGAACAGCGACTTGCCATGTCCTTCCCTATCGGACTCACCACTATCCTCCTCCTCAGCATGCCTATCCTTCCGTCTCTCTTCTCGATGCGGTATTTCTAATCTCCTGTAGCTTCTCCCTGGAGGTTGCGATTCCCTCCTCCGCCTCACTGACGATCTCGGCTTCTTCAACCTGCCGGAGCTCTTCGAAGGCGACCGCGCGAAACTCCGCCCATACCTTTTCCGGCGGCCTGCCTTGGAACAGCCACGCGACTTGGACCTTCTCCCCGACATGCGAGAGCATCCTTTCTTCCGCCACCTTCCCTGCCCGCTACCCCTCTGGCTATCTCGGTCACCTCGACATCTCCGGCCTCCTCTGCTCCTGTGGCTGCCCCGTGTTTCCCGGCTGCCCAAGTTTAGTCGCTCCTGCCGCTCCTCTCGCCACTTCTCTCTCTTCTCTCTCATCTCTTATTAGGAACTTCAAAACCGCAGGTATCGAATCCGGTGCTGAAGACATCAGCAGCTACAACAGCAGCATCTGCACACCGTCACCGGCTAGGAAAAGCGACGCATCATCCAGCGGCAGGGGATCGTCGGTGAAGAGCGGCGGCGGGTGGTTGGGCCGGGCTGATTGTAGCAATCCTTTTTTTTTCTTTTTCTTTTTTGTAAGTGAGATTTAGTATAATTGCGAGTGTGTTCTTACTACTGCAGGTATTGGTTTGCTCGCTCTAAATTCAGTTCCATTTAATTGGAACCAGAGTTAAAACTTGAATGTCTTAAACCTAAATTAACAAATTACAAACTGAAGTATATTAGCACAAAAACTGCAAATCATAATAAAAATAGCATGTCATTTTTTCTGGATAAATAAATATCAGAGTATAAGCGTTTTGAAATTTAAGGCCGGAAAATCGACTCCAGAGCTCATTATTTTCATTATCATGGCTTTTTTAAACTTCATGAGGATTCTATCTCTCTCTCAACTGCTAATATTATACACACAATTTCAGATACTATAGATAAACTGTCAAAGCAGAGGACATTTAAATTAAGATCATATTTTTTGAATAATCATGGCATGAATCGTACGAGCCAGAGAACATCCAAATAAAAACACGACCAATAAAACCTTGCCATAATTTTATATTTTAGTTACAGTCTCGCAAACCATGAGTGTAATTTGATCATCAACATGTCCTGTCTAAGTTGAGCGAAACCACCGAAGTGGGTGACTCCACTTACAATGAATCATCAGCATGAACGTCAGGACTCCCGTCTAGTATACCATTCTGAACTAACACATTAGTCTTCCTTTATACTTCTCTGAGAAATCACTGAGACATCTTGCACATCAAACAGTAATAGCCTCTCTAGGTAGTATACAACATATTCCCTTCAGCTGCCTAACGAAAGTATCTAAGAACTTGCAACCCCCAATTTACCGCGGAGAGAAATGGACAACTTGGCGGAGGCAGCTCGTCCTCTTCGAGACAATGGAAGTATTCTTCAGCTGCATCCATATAGCAATATCCATCCTATTAATCACTTTCTACTCTACAGCTAATACGAATTTAGAAACACATGACAAGGGTACCTGACATCACACCGTGTGTGACAGAAGTGATGATGCCATGCCTGCTGGCTCACCATTTACATGTGATGATTCCTTTGGCAAGACTGATTGTGCCGAATTAGGAAATGCAAGATATACGAATGCCTTCTTATCCTAGAATATAGGAAGTAATTCAGCACGGCTATTTGTTCAACCACCAAAAGGCATTGAACCTGTTTATCTGTTTCTACCTACACAGCTCAGAACATGGAGAATCAAAAAGCAGAAATGGACAAGTCCTCAGTTCGAATAACATATTACTGCACTGCAGTTTGTCCAAAATACCACACTCATCATCAGTAAAGCATATTCATGTATAAATAGATGAGACTGCCTTCTTATCTGTCAAAAGTAATTGTTTACTGAGGGTTATGTAACTATAAAGATCCAACAATCAAATGACATAAATTTGAGTACCCTCCTCCCTCGGAGAATAATCAATCTTCAAAATAAAAACTTTCAAGTCTCAGTTTCGTACTCACACAGGACATAGACCTGGGAAAAAACATTGGCGATTTTGGATAGAATATTAAGGACAGAATGGAATAGAATACCAGGGGACTTATATATATTAAGTTCCAGAATTATGCCAAAAGCCACCTTTAGCTCAACACATAGTATTTGGGGTATAGGATTTAAGAGGAGGGTACAAGAGAAATGCCAGGATGAAGCAACCACAAAAGATGAAATGCTCTCTTGATTTTGTTCATTAATAACTCGGCCACAAAGAAACATCATTCCACATAAGAACTGAGATCTAAAAAGAATCAGATTTTTGGATTACCTGCTCCTCTTGTTTGTAGGATCCAGCATAACATATCCATTTTCAGCCACAGAACAGCAGATTGCAACTGCACAAACATGTAAACACTTATAAACAATTCTTCTTCAATGTTGATTCACATAAAATACATAGACTTTTACTACAGCAAGATGCTTCAGGGGTATGCCAGCATCCACAATTGCAGCACATGCAGCGTTGATTGCACAAGGAAGGAGCTAAGATCATTAAAGTGAAGGAAAAGTTTCCCAGTAAACTTTTTTTTCACTGGGAGGTAACAGGGTCAACCAACATCAACGCACAACCAACAAAAAAGGGCTCTCGTGACCAGCAAAGCATCACACATCAAAACCATAACCTGTGGTTGAGCTCATAAAGAATTAAAGGGAAGGATACTGCCCATCGTCATCGATCACCTGCAAAATGAACATAAAGTTAGGGCAAACCAAAACACTATAAAAGAAAAAGAAATCCAAAATTTAGAACAAATTTAACGATCCAAGGCATGCTTCCAATATATGCAAAGTGTGACCGAAATCATGTATCCATCATTCGTTAAAATCTAACCTGAACTATGACTGAAGTTGTTGTGTTTGGATTCATTGTTAAAACAGATGCTCTGCAATGTCTTCTTCAATATCATCTCGTACTCCCTTTCCAATTTGCCTAAGAATAAATAAGTTTGGGGCTCAGGATGGTATTAAAGAGAAATGGTTTAAACTATTTGCATATCAAGTGCAAAGACAATCAGAACAGCAGTTGAAATATTCATGGTAAGGAGCAGCAGAAATCAGCAGTATCAAATGTCAAAACAGTTTTTTAATTTTTAAAAAAATGCCAAAACAGTATACTCACCGATTTGTCCAGTTTTAGGCTTCCATATGACTTCAATAGAAGCCTTTTCTGGGTTTTCATTCTTCTTCGTTCCAGCTTTGGCCCGTAAACTCCAGCTAGTACCTTAGTATTCCCTGTCATACCGAAAATATGCTTAAAGTTAGAATGTGTTTCATTAAGGAACTAGCTAATTACTATTGGATTGGAACTATTTTTAATTCCATGATAGTTTTTTCCGTTTAGCACAGAAAGGTATTACCTTGGCACCAGCTGGCAGAGCCATGAGCACGGTTGAGAACATTCCTCGAGCAGGCGATAGGTCTCACTTGATTCGGGGTTCGCCCATCCGGTCTGTCAATTTCCATTCCTTTAATTAAGCTCCTGTCTGAATTCAAATAAGCGCATAAGAACCTGAGAACAGATGGCAGAAAATCAAGAGCTACAAGGTGATAAGGTTTAAGCTGTAGGGTTTTCTTGAAGTCGACCATTAGAAAAAAGAAGTCCCGATTTTATTTCTATTTTTAGCTCTTTCACACGTCGCTCAGTACAATGAAACCATGCTGCAACTTACGCAAATTAAGCAGAGAACCGTGAGTAGAGACTGAAAGGAGGGTCGCAGAACCTGCCGGGGTCGATCCCGCAAGAAGAAACCGTTAAAGTTCAATCGGAAAAGGGAGAGGGGAAGAAGAGGTACACCCGGCCGAGGAGGTAAATTATGAAACGGAGAAAAAGCAGTCTTCCGCCTAAATACTACTCCCTCCGTCCCACCTTGACCGTCATATTTACTATTTGGACATGTCATTTGACTTCAATTTTAAACATATAAGATAAATATTTTGAAAATTTAAGTTTTGCATATGATTCTTACATGATAAATTATATGAACAAAATTTAGTTTTATAAAATTATTTTACCTTATAGTTTAATATTGAGGTGGAAAAACGTGCCAAAAAGCAAACAAGACACTTATGACGGGACGGAGGTAGTATATCGTTTTAAATGGGAAAATTCACCAGATACCCATGTTTTCTTTCGTAATTCACAATATACCTTTGTGGTTTTAGTAATTCAACTTTAAACATGTTTAAATGTTGTCCAAAATTGATGAAACTTTGCATGGACGATGCAAAAGTGTTATATTTTGGTCCAATATCAAATTTGAAGTTTTTTAAGCTCACATGTGACCTGTGGGACCCAATGAACAATCACATATTTATTGGGTCTCACAGGTCACATGTGAGCTTAAAAAATTTCAAATTTGATATTGGATCAAAATATAACACTTTAGCATCGTCCATGTAAAGTATCATCAATTTTGGACAACATTTAAGCATGTTTAAAGTTGAATTACGAAAATCACAAGGGTATAATGTGAATTATGAAAGAAAACAGGGGTATATCATGAATTTTACCTTAAAAAAACTAGCACTAACAAATTAAAAAATAACTCTCTAATGTTGTGAATTGTTTTTAAAAAAACAATGGTATCAACTAGAGGTGATTAAAAAATAACTCTCTAATATATAACATTAATATATATTAATTATAATATGTAATATGTTGTATGTAATATTAATAGATATTATTATAATTTAAATAAATAGTAAAAGGTATTATATAAAGTATACATCAATACTTGATTTTTAACTATAGGCACAAGAATTAAAAACAAAAAAGTTGGACTATTTTGTCCTTAATTTTGCACTGGAATTGAAATAATTTAAAAAGTACAACTGTGAAATAAAAGATGAGGGATAGAATTGAAAAGTAGATGAAAATAGTGAAAGGACCCAAAAAATCATATATTGAGAATAAGAGGGAGTATAATATTATATTTATAAAATATATAAGATAATAAACCGGGTCGGGCTGAGCTTAGTTGCGGGCCTAGAATTTTGCCGAAGTTTGGTCCTGTTTTTCATTCGGGTCTGATTTATTGTCCAAACCCGTCCGTCATTTTTTCGGACGGACTTTTCGGGCTTTATTTTCAAGGCAGGCCGGATTGGGCCACCGCGCCAGGTCAGTGTTGATCAGCTCTAAGTATCAACCTACTTGCTCTTTTACCCTTTTGCTATTATCGCTACATGATAAATACTTAATGCTTTAGTTTTTGTACTTTTTTATTTAATTAATCAATATTTTCATCCACCAATGGAATAGTAAAGTAAAAAGAAATAGTGGCAGGAAAAGAGAAAAATGAGAGGGATGAGAATGTTAAAGAAACATTATTATTGTATAGATGAATAAATTGGTTGAGCTACTTATACAATAAAAATATTTTTTTTGATTACATAACACCTAAAAATATGTGAAAAACTCACATACATCATGAATACACTAATAAAAAACAAAACAAATTTATGATGGAAGGAAAAAAAATTGGGCTTAAACCTATTGAAATGGTATTCTCCTAGATCCAGGTGGTTCACTCTCTAATCCCTAATCGAATCTCTAATCGAGCCCCTAATCGGCTAACATTCAATCCTTTGGGGCTTTATCAAATTACCTTGTTACCGAAAGAACCGGATGCGGAAGGGAGGAGAAGCACACAATGGCAATAAAACAGGGGAATTATGTAAGTTCTGATTGCGTATCTTTTCAATGGGGGGGTGAACCCCAATTTATAGTGTTTCTTATGGGCTGTCTGGCCTATCATGTTTTGCCAGCCTAGCACGTAAATATCTTGATAGGCCTACAAAATATCTCATAAATATCTTATCCTAACTTCTCTACTTTTGATCACTACCTGCGTCCACATTGTACCTCTAGTGACCGGTCACAGGCGACCGGTCGTTACGTATACTATGTTTGGCATTTCTAGTGACCGGTCACAGGCGACCGGTCGTTACTTACATTGTATTTGGTACTTCTAGTGACCAGTCACAGACGACCGGTCATGGCGACGCTTTTAGTGACCAGTCACAGACGACTAGTCACCGCCTATGTTTCGCTTTGGTATCTCTGGCGACTGGTCACGAGTGACCGATCGTTACTTGCACTTTGTTTGGAGTCTTTCGCGGCCAGTCTAGAATGCTCGGTCGCGGCTGGTATTTTGCCCAGGCACCCGGTCGGAGCGACCGGTCACTCCTTTGTGCTTGCTCTCTGCTTTCCCGACCGGTCAAGCTGGCCCGGTCGCTGCGAGCTCTTCTTTCCTTCTTCATTCTGCTGGTTCCTGCTTCTTTTGGGGCTTTTGGGCATACTTTCCCCTCTTCATCAGTCCCACAATTCTACTTTTGATGTCTTGACGAAGAAAGTTGAACTTAGAGCCTGCTTCTGTTGATTAGGTCTTGGGGAGAAAAATTTTTTCTGACCTTCTTCGTGCAGGGCCTTGCCTTCTTATCCCTTATCTCCCAGTCCCACAAGTTCTACCTTTTCTTATTGGTGAAAAGAGTGGAACTTCTTACGGCTCGTGCTATGCTCGTGCCTGTCTTTGTACGGGGCAGTCCCTTGCAGAATTCCTATCGTTTTGCGCGTGCCAACCGTCGCTGTGAAATGTGAAAGAGTCCCTGCACTTTTTTCCTGCAAAAAGTGCTTTTTTGGTTGTTTTTCATATTTTAAATATTTTCGAAGCTTATTTTACAACTTTTTAAGGGTTTTGGATGGACAACGACTTCTCTCTCCTTGCGCCTTTTGCAATTCGTGAATTTTCGTGCTCTCCTTGCTTCCTCCCGTTCTTCCGTTCTCTCCGTCTACTCTGCTCCCACGCTCTTTTCGCTCTAATGGCTTCCTCTAGTTTGAAGATGACCCTCTCTTCCGCGTTCGACGCTATTCAAGGTTCGAAATCGGGTGGTAAGTTTCGTCCGACTTTCCTAAAACCTAAATCCCCTTTCTCTAAAAATCGGCAACCACTGCCTAGCATCTCTCGATCCTATTCTTGCGAAAGTGGAAGTCCCAGTTGGGACCCAAATTTACCTTCCTTCCTCCGATTCGCATCCCTTCGATGACTTTTGGTCGTGGCTATGTCGTATATGCCGATTTCTTTCGTTGGGGGATGACGATTCCGCCCTACCCATTCGTTCTTGGGTTTCTGATTCGCCGGTGCTGCACACTTGCCCAACTCCACGGGAAAGCCGTGTGTCAACTCCATGCCTTCATTGCCCTCTGCGCCGAGGCCAAGGTTGGGCTTTCTGCCACGGAATTCGTCCAATTCTTCGCCAGTAGGGTTGACGTTGGCAGCCTAACCATTACTAGTTGCACTGGGTACACCCTCTTTGAGTACAAGAAACTTGAGTAACGGTGGAATGCCCGTTGGTTTGTCATCGTCCCTCCCGCCAGGCGCTTTCTTGGGGTTGCCTATTGCCCATCGATTGTCAAGGGCTCTCTTTACTGTCTCGCATCACCCAAGTCAGAACTTCCGATGTCACGGATTCTGAAGTCAGAGAGCGAGTGTCCCAAGAGTGTGGAGGAATTCTTTACTAGTGTGCGTCTGGCTGCGCTGGCACACTCCGAGAGTAAGGACCTTGTTTTCTCTGTCTTAATCGTTTGGCGTTGTCTCGGCTCTTTATATCTATTTACGGCTCTTTCTTTGTGGATTTCCCTCAACTTGGGTCGAAGGTGGGCCCTTCTGCTGCTGGCAGCTGGTTTCCTTTAAGACGGGGAACGAGAAGGTGGATTATTACGCCTCCCTGGATGCTGCGGAGGAAGCGGCTCTGCGTGATGAGGAGGTGGTGCTCCCTGGAAGGAAGAGGGTTGGAAAAGAAATTGAAGGTGGATCGAAAAAACAAAAGATAGAAGAGTTTAGGGAGGAGGGGTCTCCGAGGACACCGGAGACCTAGTCACCTGACGTTGCTGCCCAGCCAGGTACTTGGTATACTAGTCCGGTTTCCGGTCGTCGGGTGTTTCTCCCTCTCACGCCTGGGTCAGATCTCAATCTTAGTCCATGGGGAGAGAGAGAGAGCTTGCGTGTGCGGTCCCCACCTATGTTTCTTTGCCGTTCAAGCCTTATCTCTTTTGTTTGTTTGTTTTTCGTTGTGATCGGTTGTTTTCTTTTGATGTTTTTACTCCCTTTGCTTTCGAAGTCGTCTGCATATGTGTGCTTGCTATTTTGCAGCTCCCGAGACCGGGAGGCCTGAGGCTGCGGGAACGGGTGTCGGCCATCCTACTCCTAGTGTGGTGACCGGTCAACCGTATTTCACTCAACAACGCCGGAAGGTCTTGGCTTCGAAGACTACAGGGAGAGTGAAGCATGCTGCTAAGAAGGTGAAGGCCTCTGATATCATAGATGTCGAGGGTTTGGGTGCAGCGGGCGTCGCCGCCGAACAAGAGCTTCCGGAGGGGACTGACCCTACCGGGCCGGGGGCCTCTCTGCCCGGAGCAGATGGTTGTGAGGTAGACCCCTCGCTGAGCCCTGTCAAAAGAGTCACGCTTGCTGAGGGCTTGAAGTACCGGGCAGTGCCTGAGAACCCGGAGCTATGCACGAAGATGAGGGAGGATGTTAACCTCCGATCGCTAGCGGCTCTTTTTGTGGGCCGTTGGAGAAGGACGGGTGGTTCTATCACCGCGGCCAGCCTCTTCCCCTGTTATCTGTGTCAGAGTCTTCATCTTACTTCGATCTGTGGAAGGAGGCGATTCGCCGGTCCGGCGTGCCTGGCAGTCTTTTTGCCCTTATGAAGACTATAACTAGCGCCAAGAAGAAGCTGAGGGTTGGAGAGGACGGTGCGGACGCTATCATGCGTCATTCTTTCCCTCTAGATCATTCTCTTGATCTCATGTGGCAAGGGATCTTCCGGGTAAGCAACTCACTTTGGGCTAATTCTGCTTTCTTTTTCCTCCATTTCCTATCCTTTTGTGTTACTTTATCTTGGTCTTTGCAGACGGTGGCTTTCGCTCAAAGTGTGGATGTGCACACGCGGACTCTCCGTTCTAAGCTTCGACTTGAGGAGTGTCGGGCCCGTAACGCTTAGGAGGAGAATAGAGCGGTCCTCTCATAGCACCTTCGTTGACACCGTTCAGGCGGAGATTTCTAAGAGGGTGTGTGAGCAGACCAAAACCCTGAAGAAGGAGCTGGATGACGCTCGCCGGCTGTGCACAAGGCGGAGTGATGAGTGTGAGGCGCAGTTGAAGACGTTGCGGGAGGAAAACTTCTCTCTCAAGAGTCGGGTCCAGCCGCTAGAGGCGGATGTTGCCTCCCTAAAAAAGGTACGAAGTGAGTTTGGTGTTGCTCGGTTGTGTGTTTTTCTAATTTGGAGCCATTGGTGAGGCAGACCCAGGCTACTCATGAGCAGGAAGTGAAGGGTCTTCTGGCCGAGAAGGCTGCTTTGGCACAGGAGAAAGCGGCTCTTGTTGAAGACAAGGCTAGATTGGTACGAGAGCTTGGGGCTGCCTCCGAGGAGAAAGCATCTCTTGAGAAGGAACGGGCGTCTTCTAAGGCAAGGGTGGTAGAGATGGCCCGGGAGGGTACCGCCCTGGCCGCCGAGAAGGATAAGCTGTCCAAAGAACTTTGCGCACTGTCCAACGAGCTTGCAATCTCCGAGAGGCAGCGGCTTCTGCATGAAGGAAGGGTGAAAGTGCTGGAAGAGGACTTTGCTCGGCTTCAACTTGAAAACTCTGAGCTAGCCGCGAAGGGTAATTAGTGTGTTTCCTTTTAGCTTGATGGTTTTTCTTGCATTGTTGCTAATTTGTTTTCTTCATGTTCTAAACCCGGGGGTTCCATGGGGGGGGGGGGGGGGCTAAAGAAGCTAAATTAGCGGATCGACAGCGTCGAGGAAGAGCTAATTGTCGCGACGCTAGCCATGACCGGTACCGGGCCTTCACACAGACCCTCGTGGAGCAGGTTGCTAGCCTCGAGGCCTACTCGCGGCACTAGCACAAAAATGGCCTGTTTCGGCGCTCCTATTTCGGCGGTTGTTAACAAACCGCCGAAATAGGTTGGTTTTTGAAAAGGTCGGGAACCTATTTCGGCGGTTCCTAGTAAGGAACCGCCGAAATAGGCCCACTTTAATTATATATAAAAAAAATAGACCTATTGCGGTGGTTCCTCACTAGAAACCGCCGCAATAGGTGTTTTTATTTTTTTATTTTATCACCTATTTCGGCGGTTCTTCGTGAGGAACCGCCGAAATAGGTCTTTTTATTTTTTTTAAATAAAAAGGACCTATTTCGGCGGTTCCTAACTAAGAACCGCCGAAATAGGTCCTTTTAAACCCCCCCGAACCCAATTCATCGTATTTTCTCACCGATAACACTCTTGCTCCCTCCTCTCTGTTGCGACCGGCGAAACCAATCTCGCAACCGTCGACCTCGCCGGCCGTGGGTGCCGCCGTCCTCGCCGCTTCACCACCTCGCCGCCGTGCTGTTCACCGTCGCCGCCCCTCAGTTTGACTCCAACAACAGCAGCAGCAAGAGTGGCGAATCAGAGAGGAAGGTAACTCGATTTTTAGGGTTCCAATCTTGTATTTGTTGTGTTGTATGTTGATATTAAGATTGTAAATGTGTATGTGGATGTCTAAGTTTGTGGTGTGTATAAGATTTATGTATATATTCAGTTTAAAATAAGTGAAAATACATGTGCTCATAAGGTGTTCGATGAAATGTTTAAATGAAAATTTTGATTTTTTTTACTAATTTTGTGTGTTTGTGCCTTTGTAGGGAGTAATTACTAAGCTGCTGTTGTTGATTGAACTCGTACGGGGCTTAAAATAGTTCACTTGTGAACATGTAATATAGTAAACTTATGTCTTCATTTTTCAGTCCATTATAATTACAATCCTATATTTACGAACAAGGAACATACACAGCTACTGAGTTTCTCTTGTATCTATATGTATTTGTGTCTCTACAGATAAATACTTAAGAAGCTTCTTAACCATTTCATGGTAGATTGAAAGCGGAGCGGATAACAACTCAATTACGAACCGGTAATATAATCTAACTTATCATTTTTCTCTTTTTTACTTTGTATTTGATTTCCATAAATTATTGGAATTTGGTTTGATGAATAAATTTGGTATATATTAGTTTGATTTATGATAGAAATTTGTGTTGTTGAATGATTGGTGAATGCTTAATAATAAGCATGGTTGTGTCCTTGTAGACTTATTTTTATTACATTTATAAATCTATGTGTATATGTCTAACAATATCTAATTTTTTTTCAGGTCTCACTACATTCAAGTCCGTGAATCACCTCTCTTGTTTCCCGCCTTCTTCCATTACTGTTGCACTTTCCTCCTCTGTGCACAAGTAAGTAACTAAACCTTATTTTTTGTTTAATAAATGCAATTATGTATTTAAATATAAGTGCTAGTACATAATTTAGCTTCATTCCATATTTGTTGATGCATTTCTTTTGTAATTTATTTTTTGTTGCTCCCTTGCAGAGACATATCAGAAGTGGTATTGCTGCATCTCTCGCACAGTAGCCTACCTCTCAGGCACCAGTCTCCCCTCTACATAAATCCTTAAAAAACAAGTACATATTTTAACTCTGGATTCTGTTTTAATCTCTAAACTGGTTTGAACTTATACAGTGGAGAATTGAAAATGTTGGTTTGATGATCTGAATTTGCAATTGGTTTTCAGTTAGCTAGTAAAGAATTGATTTATTTTAATTGTTGGTTGTTGCCATTGTTGGAATGTTTGTGGTTGTGAAGACTTTGGTGAGTGCTGAATAATAAGCACGGGATGTGTACAATTATGCAAAGTTCATGCCGAATTTTTTGTAGAAAAAGTATTCGTAATATTGTTTTAAACACCGGTTTTTTCATTTTAGAAGTGTGACAATTTGTTAAATTTAAAATGCTAGTTTATTTTGTGTTTACAACCTTAGAGTTAGGCTAGACTACTTGACAATCATCCCAGTCATGCTCCATTAAGAAATAAACATGTGCAACTTAATACAGACCATATTCTATAAAGATTTTAGTTTCACAAAGGCTATAACTCACACCTGTGATCTGTTGCACATATAGTATGGAGCGTGACTGGATGTATGGTGATAGAGGGGAACATTTTGACAAGATGCTGAAAGAGTTTTGCAAAGCTGCAGTGCAACACAAGGACAGGACAAAGGCGGAGAAAATTCCATGTCCTTGTGTTGATTGTGGTGTGGTGAGACAATATGAAAGCATCAACGTCGTACAATTCCATCTGAAGACCCGTGGTTTCATGCCACATTATAAAAGATGGACTTTTCATGGAGAACCTGTTGAAGATAATGCTTCAACTTCTTACAGTCACGATCGGTGTAACTCTAGAACCGAGCAGACATTCAATACTACTAACAAGTCAGAACTCCTAAGCGCTTCCGGAGTCAATGTTGACAGTGAGTCGACTTATCATGATGATCAAATGGACGAGATGCTTGATAACGTTGAGGATAATTTTGTCGACCGGCCGGATGAATATCAAAGATTGTTGGACGCATCCAAGACGGCGTTGTATCCTACGTGCACTAAGTACACGAAATTGACAGCTATATTGAATTTGTTCAACCTGAAAGGAAATATGGATTGAGTGACAAAGGTTTCACGACATTCCTCAAGCTGATTCATGATATGCTACCGGATGAGAACGGTCTCCCTACCACCACCTATGAGGCAAAGAAATGGGTGTGTCCAATGGGAGTAGAGTACAAAAAAATTCATGCGTGTCCAAACAACTGTGTGTTGTACAGGGGTGAATACGAACATCTGGACAATTGCCTGAAATGTTCGTTGTCCCGGTATAAGCATAAAGATGGTGATTACTCCTCCGTTCAGAAAAAAACCCTCCAGCAAAACTACTTTGGTATTTGCCGATTATACCCAGATTCAAACGGTTGTTTGCAAATCCGAAAGATGCAAAGAACTTACGATGGCATGCAGAGGGTAGAAAGAATGATGAGAAATTAAGACATCCAGCAGATGGACCTCAGTGGAGAAACATCAACAGACGGTACAAAGAACATTTCGGACATGAAGATAGGAATCTGAGGCTTGGGTTATGTACTGATGGAATGAACCCGTACGGCACGTTGAGTAGTCAACACAGTACATGGCTTGTTCTGCTAGTGATCTACAATTTGCCCTCATGGTTGTGTATGAAACGAAAGTACATCATGTTATCTCTCCTGATATCTGGTCCCAAGCAGCCAGGTAATAGCATTGATGTGTATCTTGCCCCTCTGATAGATGATCTGAAGCTATTGTGGAATGAGGGAACCGTGGTATATGATGCTTATGCAAGAGAGAATTTCACGCTCAAGGCTTTGTTGTTCTGTACCGTCAATGACTTCCCTGCGTATGGCAACTTGTCCGGTTACACGGTTAAAGGAACATTTGCATGTCCCATATGCGAGGAAGACACTTGTTCGGACCGTTTAAAACATTGTGGGAAGAATGTTTATATGTGTCATCGACGTCTTCTCCCCGAAGATCACCCTTATCGAGTAACGAAGAGAAAGTTGTTCAATGGTCAAGCCGAAACTCGTGTGGCCCGTTTACCTCTGAGCTCTGAGGAAGTGTACGAAAAGGTTAAGGACATTGCAAATGTATTTGGAAACACATCAAAACCGGCGAAAAACATTTGGAAAAAGTGTTCTATCTTTTGGGATCTACCTTATTGGCGTCATCTTCCTGTGAGACACTGCTTAGACATCATGCACATTGTGAAGAACGTTGGTGAGGCAGTGAGTGGGACTTTACTCAATATACCCGGCAAAACAAAAGACGGATTGAAAGTCAGAAAGGACATGCAAACCATGGGTATACGAAAGGAGTTACACCCACAAGAGAATGGGAAACGAATATACCTACCTCCTGCATGCTACACGCTTTCAAAGGCTGAAAAGATTAGTTTCTGCAAATGTCTGCACTCGGTAAAAGTATCGTCTGGGTACTCTTCAAACTGGAAGAACATTGTATCGATGAAGGATTTAAAACTTTTAGGCATGAAATCTCACGATTATCATGTACTGATGTTACATCTTCTTCCGGTCGCAATTCGAGGGATATTGCCATCTGATGTCAGAAATTCTTTAACTCGATTATGTTTCTTTTTCAACACTGTTTGATCCAAGGCAATTGACGTAACCTCTCTAGATGATCTACAACGTGAAATTGTTGTCACATTATGTCAACTTGAGATGTATTTCCCACCATCTTTCTTTGACATAATGGTGCATCTAATTGTGCACATCGTTCGAGAGATACAGTTCTGTGGTCCGGTATACTTACGGTACATGTACCCTTTTGAACGGTACATGGGTATTCTGAAAAGTAGATAGAAGAATAGGTATCGACCAGAGGGGAGCATTGTTGAAGCAACAGTGACTGAGGAAGTCACGGAATTTGTGACTGATTATTTGAGTGAGGCAGAGTCTATTGGTATCCCAAAACCACGACACTATGACAGGTTTAAGGGTAAAGGTGTCATTGGTAGAAAGATCGTGCAAGTTTCGCGTCAACTTATTCATCAAGCACATTTGTTTGTCTTACAACATCTTGCACTACTACAGATTTGGGTTTTTAGTACTGATTAAAAGAGAACTGTTATAAAATTGGAGTAGTCTTTGATAGAATTGTGAAAATTGAGTTACTAAAATGTTAGATACTACAACTGTTATCATATATGTTGTCTTATACTAGCTTTTTACAACTGTTAAAATGAAAGAATTCTGGGGCCGGAGATTTAAGTGGATTTATATCCAAATGACTCCAATACCCCTTATCATTCTAGCATATTCCCTTGTTGCCCCTATTTGAAAATTGGAAACCATATACTTTAGGCGGCGAGATCTCCCGCTCACTAAATGTAAAACTCGTAACCTCGCGCGTCTCCTCCTTCTCCCTTCATCGCTATTGAGTTGCATACATTGGTTGAAGTTCTACATTCCCTAGAGCACCGGTTGCCTCCTTCCCTAGAGCACGGTAACGTCAAACATTTCTCAACCCTAACTTCCTCTGCAATTGAATAAGAAAATTACTGCGCAGCTTTGCTAACGTCATTTTTTTTTTAAAGGAAGATGGATCTTTTAGCCAATTTCTCAGTAAACTCTTGTTTGGTATTGGCGTTGAGTTGTTATTCACGGGAATTCTTTCACACACCCAGAAGCCTCAAGAGCTTCATCCTGCAAATGCTTCCCATCGTGTTTGTGTAATGATTCGACAGAATACATCTCAAATTTCCATTCAACTGGTGGATGTAATTAAGCTCTTTCTTGGCGGAACATACAGGATCAGACAAGACATCTTAAACATTGGAATTTAAGACCGTCGGAACTTTTTCTTTTTCCCTATTTCTTCTCCTCTCATTCTTCAAGCGGCTTCACGCCGCGACTCAATTTCTCGTCTCTTCTGACTTCCTCAGGTAAATATCTCGACTCAGTTTCTATTTCTTCAACCCTAGATTCTAGAACTCCATTGCAAGACGTACCCCTAGATCCTCGTTCATCTGAAACTCCATTGCTAGATTTTGTTTGTGTTTCTTCATTGCTTAAAGTCATTGTTCTCGGCGACAGTGGGTGAGTGAAAATCAGATTTGTTCTCGGCGACAGTGGGTGAGTGAAAATCAAATTTGCTTTTACATTCTTCTGTGGTACCTTAAATGTTCTAGTATTGGTTTTAATTTGATGAATTTCTAGCGTTGTTGATATATCCTCATTCTGATATAACCTGAATTCATAGTGGGGTACCGCAAGGATATCCTCATTCCCTTCTTCGGTTTTAATTTGATTAATTTTTAGGGTTCTGCTGATATAACCTGAAACTTCTTGTTTTCTTTTTATAGTATGGGATACCGCTGGTCAATGGAGATTTCAAACACCACCAGAGCCCTGCCTCTGCTTTGAGCAAAATGCGGTTTCTTCAGTTCAGATGCAGCCTTTTGCCTCTGTAATACAACTGAGTTGGAGCTCAGCAGAGGAATTGAGAATTGGAGGTCAGTCCAAATTGATAAACGGAAGATGAATGAAGGTATCACAATCTGCAATCTGTAATTATCATTCAAAAGGGATGGATGGATTCTGATGTTTTGAATAGTCAATCAACCAATGTAACACGCCCGGCTAGTGCTAATGCTGCTGCCGGTTGAAGAAGAATCTGACTTACTTCCTGCTGAAGATATAATTAAAACAGTCAAAAGTAGCATTATTGATTTAGTAGTATTCTCAAGATATAAATAACTGTGTATAAGATACATAATGTCTAGTAATTTCAGTTATCCGAATCTATACAAAGTGACAAACACATTGCATCAAAACATAAATCGGATAAATTTGGAAAATCTGTTCGATTACAGCTTTTACTCTTAAGACTTTGGACTCAAACGATTTGAGCTGTCTTCCACCAGGTGAGCTAGCTAGCTTTACATATATTAACTCAAACTGATTTTGACTGTTTTAATTATATCTGACCTCCAGATTATAATTGTCAAAGTTAATTAGTCGTTCTGCTGAAACTGATTTTTTTTATATGAATAGAATAAACCGATCTTTGAGACTGTTTATTATGTTTGTCTGTTTGATTTGCATTTAAAGAGGATATATCCTAGACAATAGACGGTGATCCTGCCTTCTTCCTCTTCGAGAGTAAGCGATTGAAGCAGAAGTGACAGCATTGTTGCTCATCGTTTCAAGGATTGTAATCTAATTGCTCGAATAGTGCAAGCTGACATGTCTCCATTGCTTTCGATATTGATCTCAATCAGGTACCTAGACTTTGTTTCCCCTGATATTGTATTTGCTTTAAGTATTTTTGTGTGTAACTTTAATTACTATCTGATAATTGGGCCAGGTGAACTACACTAAATATCATGCTAACGAGTTACAATGATTTGTGAAGCTTTTTACCAATTCTATGATTAGGCTTGTAACACTGCTTCTTTAAACCCAAAACTTCATAGTTGCTTGCAGCTTAAAAAAAATTCAAGACGATAATGCTTCAATCCAGTAATATTCTGAACTGCTATTACCATTATTCATCACATTTTCTGAACTGCTATTCAAAACTTCTCTGTTGAACTCTTTTTTAAGCGGACTGCAGTAGTTTTAGGTTCTATATAAGCAAATTCATCATCTGATAGCACCGCTTCTTGCGCATTGATTTAGGAAGTGATAACATTCCACTTCTTGCTGCTGCTGGATTCTACTTCTTTCAGCAATTTGATGGAGCGGCAGCTGAAGATGTATCTTCAGAATTTCATGAGATTAGGTCCTGGGATTCCCATCCAACAAGTTAACAAAACATCCAGAGGGGTTTGGAGATGAATCACACCGCAGAGATGGAAGAAAGGCAAGATATTATTCATTTGGTTGTTTCGTATATTAATTTCTATCCTCCGATCGATCCATGTAGATTTGAATATTCGTATACTAATTTATAGATACTTATAGTGCTCCCTTGGAATTTCCAGCCATGGTATTGGACTAAAATTAGTTGCTGCTACTAGCGCTTCTTGAAGGAAAAATCCATGCCGGCCTTCCCTTGGAAGAACCCATGTTAAAAAAAAATTGTCAGACATTGAGAATTGAACTTAGGCAGCTTGGAAACTCTACGCTGACTCATATCCACTGGACCATGACTCTTATTTGACTACTGAATGTAATAAGATAAACTTATCCGTCCTACAACTCACTCATGTATTTAAAAAGTTCACCGGTAAGAAAATATCTACCACTCACTCTTTTATGAAAAACGCAAGCTGCTGGTTTCTTCATCCAAAAATCGCAAGCTGCTGCTACAAAGTCTCATGTATCCCGCGACGATTTTGCAACCTTCCTACGGTGGAGCCTGCATCCTTCCCGTGGCGATTCCTCACTAACAAAATCTCTTGCAGGCACTGAACACTAGCAGGTTCGTCTTCCACATCTACGATCGTAAGTGTGCTGATTATCTTGCTGCCAACCTATTCTTTGGTGGCTCTTCTCCTCACTTATACTGCGCTGATGTTCTTCTTCACTGCAATCAATTATCTGTTGCATTCATTCTTCTTCAGATTTGTGGTTAATTATCTGTTGCATTCATTCTTCTCCTCACTTATGGTCTGCACTGCATAATTGCATATTTCGATTTGTGCCTCTGTGGGAGTGGAATTGCATTCTGGTTTTTGTTCTATACAAGCTTACGAGTTACGAATGATAGATTCAATAGGATTGTAGATTAGCAGTTCATAATTTCCAGTTGCCTTCTTAATTAGTTAGTTATTTGGAATTGGTTTAGTCAATATTCACATAATCACATTGCCTCTGGTTGTATAGTAAAAGATGTACCTGACAATTTGTCACAGCAGTTCAGTTTTATTACTTCAGAGGACATAGAATCTAGAGCCTTTATTACTTCAGTTTTTTATCACTAAAAAACAATACGTGGGTTTAGTGCTACTGCTTATAAAGAGGTCTTTATTACTCAGTTTTTTATCACTCTTTAGCTCTGTATAAACGAAATATGTGTGTTTCTGGTTTGATTCTGCGGAGCATAAACAATTCTGTCACACAGTTCTTTGTTGACAATGTGTTGTTTGATCTCTGTTTATACTATCTTGACATTTTATTTGATTACCATCATCGTAAGCCACGACTGACAAGATCCACATGGTTAAGAGATTTTATCACCTGAAGAATATTCCTGAAGGTGCAATGACTAGAAGAGTGCTTGTCAGAAGCTAATGAACGAAGCGCAGGGGGCAGACTTATATTCGAAGTATTTGGACGGAGTTTGATTAGTTTTTCTGATAGTATCGTCAAGTTTTAGCCATGTAGCATGAAATGGTGACTCTCAAGAAATCTAGATGATTAGTTGAATTTTGCTAATGAATATGCATTGCTTGTCAAAGTACACTTGAAAGTGTTGATGTGTTTTGCATGGTGATAAAAGATTTAGTTTTGTTTAGGAAAGTGTTTTAGTAGGTGTTTGCTAGCTATTATGGAGGCTTATATATTGTTGTTTGCACAGATTAGGGCTGGAACAGTGTATTATAGATTATTATGCTATTTCTACAGGATTATGATTGAAACATTTGTCATTATGGATTGCCCAAATAGGTGTAATGCTGGTTTGGACAATGGCTTCAGAAAACTGTTATTCTATAAAAGAGAACTGTTAATCGCAGTTGTAAATTCTGTAGCATTTTTTGTTGAATTTGACTATTAGAAAACGTGTTATTAATAGTTGTCAATAGTGTTGATATGTCCTCGGTATTTGTTAAAGAGAACTGGTGTAATAACAGTTGTCTTAATTGAAGATGAAGTGTTCCAACCTTAGACAACTGTTACTGACAGTTTTTAAATCATACCAAACAAATTATAAAAGTGTAATAGACAACTGTTAATAATGTAGTCTGATAAGGTGTTTCATAACTGTTAATAACAGGTGTTCATCACATTAACAGTAGTTATAAGTGAGTATAGAGAACTGTTAATCACAGTAGTCTAAAGTAGACCATACTATAGAGAACTCCAACAACTAGAACTGTTTTTAACAGTTCTCTAAAGCCTTTTTAACAGTTCTCTAAAGCATTTTCTGTAGTAGTGTTGAGGTTGTTGAACCTTATTTCAAAACCCATATGGTTGAGTTAAGGCATCAAAATCCTTTGAAAGACCACATTTGGCTGACAAAGGAACAAAACCGAGTTTTTATCCAATGGTTCAAAGATCATGTGTTGACATTAGCATCATCAGATCCAGAAGCTGTAAGTGAAGAGATCAGATGTTTGGCAATCGGACCTGAAACTAATATTACATCATTTGAGGGGTATGATATTAGTGGGTATACATACTACACTGCACACCAAGATGCCAAATCGATAAACCAGAATAGTGGGGTAAAAATTGAAGCTGCTGCCACTGAGTATCACAGCGGTAACCGATCTCAACCAGTTAGTAACTCTAGTTGGTATTATGGTGTCATCGAGGACATCTGGGAACTAGACTACGACATTGATTCCTTTCTGTTGTTCCGGTGCAAGTGGGTGGACAACCGACGCGGGTACCAAAATGATGGAGGGCTTACCTTGGTTGATCTTTCACGTGCCGGTTATACGGATGATCAATTTGTTCTGGGAAAGGATTGCGAACAAGTGTGGTATGTTGA
Organism: Limonium bicolor; assembly: GCA_023374045.1. Taxonomy (NCBI): domain Eukaryota; kingdom Viridiplantae; phylum Streptophyta; class Magnoliopsida; order Caryophyllales; family Plumbaginaceae; genus Limonium; species Limonium bicolor. The sequence continues at coordinate 339,646,909 of CM041776.1, read as the reverse complement.
GGATCCGAAAGACTGTAGATGGTCTGTTGTTCTTCCAGGAAGAAGGCCGGTTGTAATCGAAAATGAGAATGAAGATAACGATGATAATGAAACGGTAGAGGAAACATCCTTGTTTTGTACTGGATTACCGGATTCGATTGATGTTACCGAAAACGATTTGCTCTACGCACGATCAGACCATGATGAGGGTGTTTGGGTAGACAATATGAAATGATTTATGTTTTCGTGTCAGGTAATGTTGTTAGTAGAATGTAGACTGTAATGTCATCTTAACTGTTATTGTTATGCTTCATAGTATTTATGTTAATTTATATAATGACTTTATCTGATGAAAATGCTTTTTTTTTTTTGCAGTGGATGATCACCCTATGGATGACCCCGTTGGACAGCTTCTCTTGACTGGAGAAGCTGAGCCACAGCAGGGTAGACCAAGTAAGCGGGTCACAAGAGGAGGAAAGAAAAAGAAAGACCAAGTAGCTGTACGCGATGAGACTGAGGCTGGCCCTTCACAGCAGACCGAAGAGCCGTCAGTTGTCCCACCAGAGGCCAAGAAGCAAAAGAAGAGAGGTGCCACACGTGGGCTGAAGGCTTTAAAGGGCCCTCCTACAAAACCGGTGCAATTCAATCAGTTCAACCAACCTCATGGAAATTGGAAGAATGACTTCACCGCTTACGGTAGCCATTTGGTGAAGACATTTTGTAACATAAACCACACCTGGAAGCAAGTGCCTCAATCGTTGAAGGATACTATGTTTGAGCGTCTCCAGGTAAATCTCTACATTATTACTATGATCTATTGTGAAATAATAGAATATTTATGTTTACTTTACTAACTGAATGATCATGTATGTATTCTCGTTTCTCCGTGGATCCCGCACTTAAAAAGGATGTGCTATCATCGATGTCGAAACAGTTCCGGGACCACAAGAATAAGTTGGCTGACAAGTTCATCTACAAGATGCCTGATCCAGAAGATCCAGATGATCCAGATCATGGTTTCGGCGGTGAGAGACCACCATGGGAGGTTTACGAGGGAATCACCGAAGAGCAATGGGTACAATTTGTTGAGTCACGTCAGACACCGGAGTTCCAGGTGCACTTCATATTCATACATACATAAATTACTCTTAATTTCTTATGTCTTTTGTGTTCAATTTCACTAAACATGATCATATTAATTTATGCAGGCTCTCCGTGCACAACAACAAGCAAATGCTAAGAAGAATCTGTACCCTCACCACTTAGGTGGAAAAAGTATTGCTCAAAGGGTACCAGAATGGGAGCAAAAGGGATATCTGCCCACGGATGGCTCATTGGATACCAGTGGCAGAAGAATGAAAGTGTGGGAGTTAAGCCACATTCCGAAGAACTCTACTCCCGAAAATCCTCAATACGATGATGCCACGAGAGCAGTTATTGCTCAAATGGTAAGTGATGTCATTTCATTTTTAGTCGAACTGTTCATTTCATTTGTGTATGAACTTATGTTAAACTAATAACTGTATTTGTGTGTTGTATTAGGGTGAATTAAGCTCTCAGCTCACCCAGGGCACCTGGACCTCACAGAGGAATGATGATCCTCTTACACACGCTCTTGGTAAGAAGGATCATCCAGGTCGTGCCATTGGGTTTGGTGGGCACGTTGGTATCCGCCAGGCATTTGGCGTACCCGGGTCCAGAAGTGCACAGGGAAGGATGATTAGCTACGAGGAGCACCTGAGAGAGATGGCTGAGATGGAGCAGAGGATTAATCAGAACGTCGACGAGAGGATCGCTCAGGCTATGTCAAGGATTGAGACACAGAAGCATAGCAGCCAAGAGGTTTCTCGACCACCAGTTGAGTCACCCATTCATCATCAGAGTTCACCGGTAGTGGGAAGTAGTGTCCAGTCGGTTGAGCCGTTTCCCTATGCATCTCTAAAGGTTAGACTTACATTTCAATTGAGTACATGACGATTAAGATTTTTCATTTGATCACTAATATCATCATAGAGGAATTCACAATTTTTATCTAAACAAGTTCCACATAACACTCAGGCACCCACTGAGTGCCATCTGTTTTTACAAATTGGAGTAGAAGAGGTCATGGTGGCATGGGGAAAACTTTTCCCTTCAGTTCCAAGTGATATTGTGCACGGTGAACCACTCCGACATTACCATGCACGAGTGCTTCTGGACGAATTTGTTGCAGAGCATGGTGACGTCTGTTTACCGGTGCCGATCCCACAAAGACGTACCTTGCGTTCCGCACAAACTGCGACAGTGCAGTGGCCAGCACGATTGGTCAAACTCCCTGGGCAGGTATTTACTCTTAACCGTTGCTATAAAACTATTGATGTACCACCTTGCATCCATATACTTAATTAGTTAATATCATAGGATATGAGCCGACCAAAGACTGATAAGGGAAAAGGAAAAAGAATTGCTGCACCTGTGCAATCAAAGGCATCCACAAATTTCGTGCTTAGACCTAATTTGGTGGAGAAAAGAATATTGGCCGGCTTGTCGACTAATATGCAGATTCTGCACTCATCGTTGTTGCTGCTACCACCTCATTGTGATTCCCTCACTGTGGAAGATCACGAGCGGATATTTCACTATCAAGTTCAAGGACAAGATATACATCGATTTGGGATGTATATGTCCGACTTCGAGGAGTGTTTCAGGAGGGATTGGTTGAATGTGTCGATTATCAAGTCAGCCGCCATGTGAGTGACTTCTACCTTTTATATTTTGAATTCATTGATCGGTGATGAATTAGATGTTTGAATAAAAAGTTAATGACTAATGATATTGCCTCATAGGTGGGTGCATAATAAGGCGATCAATGTCTATGAAGATCACAGATTCGGATTCCTGTGTCCTGCTATGTGCAGTGAAGTTCAGATGACAAGTGATATGGAAGGCCTTATGCAATATATGACGAATGCCATCTTTGAATGTTCTAACAAGTCATTTATTATGCTGCCATATCATTCAGGGTATGATATTTGACTATTTCTCTTAGTATTATCTAAAACATATAGTTTGTGTTAGTTGTTTAATGATTTCAACACATTGTGTAATTTTTGGACAGTCGACATTGGTCATTGCTTGTGCTGGTGATGTTGAAGCACCCACGAATCTTGCAATTTGACTCACTTGGTAAGGGTGCCAAGAGACCGAAGATCACCACCGCAATACTGAGGTAATTAGTTTGTTATCGTAAACAACAATTATTATTACTTAACATTAACTGTTTCATAACTTGCTACTGATGCTTAAAACTATATTATTGCTGATGTATTAGTTCCATGAGAGCTGCATTATCTCTCCAGAATAAACAATGAAGAGTAACATCCCTTGGAACACTGTCAAGGTACTCTATTAATTGATAAATTTGTGTGATAATGTTTAAACTTGTTTATAACTGTCAATATGTGTGTTTGTATAGTGTCCGGTGCAGCCTGGGGGTTCAGAATGTGGATACTATGTCATGAGATTCATGAGTGACATAGTAGGAGCGTCGAACCTTTTACCAGAGCACTCGTTAGACAAGGTAACATTCTTTGAAAGTTTCAGTTATGCTCTTTACATGTTGTTAGACTTGTACGTTTTAGATTAATGTTCATTTTTTTTCAAGGCTTACGAAGAAGTGTTCAAAGGTGGTCAGTATGATGATGCTCAAATTGTTGAGATGCTTGAGGAATGGTCGGAGTTCGTCTGCACAAGTTTAATGAATTGATGATCATGAAGATGTTTTGTGAACTTTTTCGAGTATGTAATTGTAACTCTGTACACTTGTGGATGGTGTAATGGTAGATTTGAATTGTAATGTGGTTTTTTTTTGTAATGAAAGTGTGTAATTAAGTGTAATTGCATTGGTTTTGTTAACTCTCAAATTGTGGCGCGTCGTTGATATTAATTGGGAGCTTTTATAACTTTTTAAATGTGTGCTGGAGCTCCCTGTGTGGATGAAGCTTTATTACAGGTCTCATTGAACCAAATGCGGTGAATATATATATATATATATATATATATATATATGCTGATGGAAAAAAACAAAAAAAAGGGGGCTATTCGGCGGTTCTTCTCTTAGAACCGCCGAAATAGATACAAATAGGCCTATCTCGGCGGTTCTAGCTCACAACCGCCGAGATAGACTCATGGTACCTTCTGGAATTGACCGATGCTGAGATTGACCATGAGTCTATCTCGGCGGTTGTGAGCTAAGAACCGCCGAGATAGACGTCGTCAGAATTTGATTTTGGCGCCCACCTATCTCGGCGGTTTTGTTTACAACCTCCGAAATAGGTGCTCACACCTATTTCAGCGGTGCTCATTTTGGCGGTTTACAACCGCCGAAATAGGCCTTTTTTCTACTAGTGCGGAAAGTTCGAGAGGATTTGCGGAAGCAAAGCACGAAGCTCGCCTACCTAAAGGAGTCCTTCGCTTCTTAATGCAGGAGGATGGTCAAGTCGTGCCGGCAGATTGTCTCGAGGTTCTTCACAAGCAAAGGTGAGGTCATGGATGATGACCTTTACCGCGAGCTAGACTTCAAGGAAGTCACGCATAAGACCTCTTTCCATGAGGTGCTTGAGAGGTTCGGGCGCCTTCCCGAGGAGACATGCTTTGTTCCTGGGCAGACGTCTTTTCTTCCCCCGGGAGCAATATACCCCAGGGTGATGCAGGCTTTTGGTCATCTGCCGGGAAGTCTAAATCTTTGGAGAGCGTTTCCCAACCTAGTGAGCGGCTGGCTGCACAGGGTGCCGGCGTCAAAGATTCGAGTCCTGCAAAGGAGACTTTAGACAGGCCTTAGTTTTTTTTTGTAGTTTTCCTTTGCTTCCGTTTTTTTTAACTGTGGAATTTGGTGTATATATTTCTTGATGATTAACGAAGCTAGTTTGTGCGTTTTTTTCTTGTTATTGGGATTACGACTGTTTCCTGGCAATTATTCTCTTGACGAGTATGGTTAAAAGCGTAATCGCCCGACTGCTAGTCTAGAATGCCCGGTCACGACTGGTATTTTGCCCCAGGCACCAGGTCGGAGCAACCGATCGCTCCTTTGTGCTTGCTCTCTGCTTTCCCGACCGGTCAAGCTGGCCCGGTCGCTGCGAGCTCTTCTTTCCTTCTTCGTTCTGCTGGTTCCTGCTTCTTTTGGGGCTTCTGGGCATATTTTCCCCTCTTCACCTATATATGTTAATGAATGAGACACGTTTTAAAACGAGATGTCTCATCCATTGCACTAATAGACTCATACCAGTTACAATAACTTAAGGATACTAGAATATGTACAAAACATATATAACCTAATGTATATTCCTAACAAAATGAGCCGACATTTTTTTGGAAAGGATAACACAAGATTGCTGATAACAATATCAAGATCTATCATTTAAATTAAAGTTTTTTAAAATAAAACTCACCGCATTTTTTTGACAGTGGTTCACGATGGCCGATGACGGTGGTGGGTGAAAATTCTGATGATAAAAGAGCAATTAGTCTATTATACAACCGGAAGCACGCTGCACCGTGCTTCCGGTCACTGACGTGGCTTCTCTAATTATATGGCAATTTTTGTTTTTATATTTTGTTCTTTAAAATTATATAAAACAAATCATTTTAATTTCTTCATTAATTTAGAAATTATTTCAACAATTTACAGTTTTTAAAGATTCATCTCTCAAAAATCTACATATACGTTCTTGTCGCAATTATCCTCGTTTATCTTTCTTTCTTTTTCTCCTCATTCTTGTCGCAATTATGATCGTTCTTCTTCTCTTTATTTTTCCTCCTCTACATCCTGTCAATTCAATAAAACTCAAATCGGTCCAAAAAATTTCGCTACTGGCATCGATGAATAAATCAACGGAATTGAATGATGAAGAACCATGGAAACTTCTCAAAGTTGTCACATGTAAGCTATATAACCATCGATCTCTTCATTTTTTTATCAGTACGATAGAGTTTACTTATCTCATATTACTTTCATCTTCAACCAATTGGCCGTTGGTAAGAAAAAAGTTAATACAATTTAATTCTCTGTTTAAATTCGGATTACTATTTTAAAAACTTTTCAAGTTTGTGTTCAGATACTATGTATTACTTGTTCAAGTTTTAACACACTTTGTTCAAAAGTTACTTCACGTTTTTAAGTGAACTGTATGATTAAAAATTTAAAATTAGCTGTTCAATCATTTGAGTCATATGTTCAACTATTTTTTACAATTTGTTCACAAATTTGATACTTGTTCATGCAAAAATTTATCATAAAAAATATCTGTATAATTATACCATTTATATTTCTTTTGCCATTTTTTGAACATCAGCTGCATGTTCATATTAGCAATGCTGGTTGTTCAACATTTTAAACCATTTGTTCAAAATTTATTTCATGTTGTTTCTAAAATTTGGTCAAATTAAAATTGCAGTCTAGTTAATAATTATAAATAGAAGAATATTAGTACAATTTAACATCAATTACATGTTCATATTAGCAATACACGGTGTTCAACATTTTAAACCATTTGTTCAACATTTTAAATCATTTTTTCAATATTTTAAACCATTTGTTCAACATTTTCAACCATTTGTTCCACATTTTCTACCATTTGTTCAACGTTTTCAACCATTTGTTCAACGTTTTCAACCATTTGTTCAACATTTTAAACCATTTGTTCTAAATTTATCCATTTGTTCAAAATTTATCTTATGCTGTTTATAAATTTAATTTGCTCAGATCAAAATTCCAGACTCGTTTTTTATTGACAATTATATAATAAATGAATATTAGTACAATTTCCTCTAAAACTAAGATTTTTATACTTAACTGTTAATAAATTTTTTAGAATAATTTGTTTTAAGCTTGCAAATTTTCCTCTAAAAACCGAGATTCTTTTCACTTAACGGTTACTAAATTTTTTAGAATTATTTGTATGGAAATTTTCAGAATTATTTGTTTTAAACTTCTAGATTTTCATCTAAAATTGAGACTTTTTTACATACCAGTAACTAAATTTTTTAGAATGGTTTGTTTAAAACTTCTAGATTTTCCTCAAAATTCGGGATTCTTTTCTGAACGGTTAATAGATTTAAAAATCCTATTTTGAATAATAAAAAGAAAAAGAAAAAAAATTAAATATAACAAATCCACATCACGTAACTAAATTTTTTAGAATGGTTTGTTTTAAACTTCTAGATTTTCCTCAAAAATCGGGATTCTTTTCTGAACGGTTAATAGATTTAAAAATCCTATTTTAAATAATAAAAAGAAAAAGAAAAAATTTAAATATAACAAATCCACATCACGCATCCACGTTGTATTTGTTTTTGTACATGTGTACACTGGAAGCACGATACTCTGTGCTTCCGGTTGTACGGTAGAATTTGCCATAAAAGAGAGATTCCGGCGGGAGAATTTGGAAGAGAGAATAAATGCAATAATAAGAAAAGAAGGTAGACTAGATGTATATATAATGTGCACGTCCTTTATACGGTAAGGAGTGTGTGTTCCAGTGAACATAATGTAATGTCTATGTTTTCAACCAATAACATCATTTTATTGGCCGTAACGTCAGAATAACGAGTAAAGTATTTCATTTTTTTTGCTATTATTAATGCTTATGTTAGTGTATAACAATTTTTCAAATAAAATAAAATGCAACGGGTTTAAGTAATTTTAAAATGTGTTTCTGACAACTCAATCAAATGTTTCTAACTTTAACCAAAATCTAACAACAATAATGGGTTCGTTTGGAGACAGCTGATTTAGAAGAAAAGAGTTATAATGGTATTATAAAACATGGTTTGAATATTAAAGTGAATTAAAAAAATTTGTATTGTAATGATTAGTAGATGTATACTGCAAATAAGTTTTATCTTATACTTTTAACTATTTTTATTTATAAGTCGTATCAAAACACACTTATTAAAAAAATATCATAATTTTTCTATTTAAACTAATAATTATTTTTATATTAAATATTAGGAAGAAATATGTAAAATATAGTGCCAAGAAAGTAAAATTGACTTATACTTTTGAGCAAAATTCAAATGCCAAACCATTTTTAGAATGGACGGGGTACTACTTTTGATCTCACAATTTACTCTACAAAGAGAAGCATATATTTCCTAGTTTATTGCCACTAAGCCACGGCTACTTGATTTAGACTAGATCATGTATCGTTGGATACACTTGACGAACAAAATGAGAAAGAAGAGGTTGAAAGATTCAAACGTAGAACATACTGATCCCCTACTTCAACTTCCACCAACTGAGATATCTATGTTAGGACAATTGGAAACCTTTTTAATTCTAGCGTAATCCGAGCTGCCCCATGATATAAATTCTAAACTTAGTTACAAGTCTTCCCTAACATGTGTTTCAAGAATATACATGTTCAACCATGATCAAATTGGGAATTAAGGTCTCCTTTCTTGACTGGTGCTATTATAGGCAGGGACGGATTGAGGAGATCACGTGGGGTCACGCGACCCCACGTTTTTTGAAGAATTTAGAATTTTCTATATATAAAATAATTGAAGTTTACATGTATATAGTATAATGACCCAATATATTATAGAGTTGTTTGCTGATGTAGTGATAAGGGATAAAATTATAGAGTAAGTTGTCCTGAGTTCAAATCCAACAATGATAAAAAAATATGTTAATTTTTTCCTTCAAACAATAGTGACCCCATATAATTTTTATTCTTGCCATTAAGGTATAAAGTTGCTAGTATGTTATTTATTTGACAGTCACAAGCAAAAACCAGGAAAGGAGTACATGCTTAATCAAGGGACAAGGTCTAAACGTGAAGAGTATGAATGGGAAGACCTGGATCACACTGAAACCTTAAACTTTTGCTTGAACTTTTCGTTTTCAAGAGTGCCATTGCTCGCTTGCCGTGGAGGGCATTCATTCACTTGCTGGAGGCACTAAACTACACTGAGTGCTTAATACAGCATAGTGGTTGACCGAACTTTAAAGAAAATAAAGAAACTCACACACTTATCCAATTACCGAAATTTACAAATTTAGGAAAGAACAAACAACGTGTATATCTCTTTTTTTTTCTTGGCCAACCTCTCCTTTTTTTTTAATCATCTTTTCCCGTACCAAACAAATTAGTCCATATGCTAGAATAAAAACCCAAAACCCTATGACAATCTGTACAAAGCTAGTATAATGTGATTAAACACATACAGGACATCTGTATGGCGCCATCTTTCATCAAAAAAGGGAAAAACAAACAAAAGATTCCGTTTTGAATGTGGGAGCTGTCAACAATGGGGAAGACTATATATAGTATTAAGACTCTCAAAGAAGGATGTATGGATGGTATTACTTGGTCATATGCTCTAACCCTGCAAGGACCATGAATCATTGAAAAATGGAGGTACCCTTTCTTTTTCCAGGTTAAAGATCAAGACGTTCTGCAGGTGTATGAAGTTCTAGCTCAGTTGTTATGTTTCACCTAGCCCTTTCATCTTTGGAGTGGGATGAGTCCGTCCCTACGGTTTGTCGACTCTTGCGCGTCCTTCGATCCTGAAAAATTCAGAATTAACATCATCACTTCAAGTTAGTGATATAGGATCAGTTGGTCCGGGGTGATGGGAACAAAAAGGCTGGTTTGGTTTATAGTCAGCAATTTTGCAAGTCAAGGGATCTCAGAATACAAGCTATAATATTCTATTGTGTCTATATTTTGCTTAGTCTTGAAATTAAAGCAATGGGTCACCTCACGAGGGACAGGGTATTCCTCAGACTCCAGCATTCTAACAACTTGGCTCATTGAAGGCCTCTTCTCGGAATCAAGATCAACACAGCGCAGTGCTGTCAATAGAGCTCTTTTCAAAGCCCTAGTAGATGGTCTGGTGTCCATGTTTGGGTCCACCACCTCCTCTGACCGCCTGCTGGCCACCATGCTCTTCAACCAGTCCACCAAATTTACCTAGCAGCAACAGATAATTCCATTAAAACAATCTGAACACCAAGGAATTCGTTCTACTGTTGTTTCTCGCCAAAATTTTGTAACATTACCAACCTCACTGGATGGTCTAGCATAATCAACAGGGTCTCTTCCAGTGAGAGTTTCCAACAGGACAACACCAAAACTGTAAACATCACTCTTTTCATTCAGTAGGCCACTATTGGCATACTCTGGAGCCACATAACTGTCAAATAAAACATTCAAGCGAAATCAACATCTCTGATGCAAAATATACCAGAGATCCATGCAAAATATAATGTTCAAACTCACCCAAAGGTACCCATTACTCTGGTGGCGATGTGACTTTTTCCCGAACCCAGTAGCTTCGCCAGGCCGAAATCAGACACCTTCGCGTTGAACTCGTCATCTATCAATATGTTGCTTGACTTGATGTCACGATGGACCACTTTTGGCTCGATGGCTTCGTGCAAGTAAGCAAGCCTGAAAGTAAATGTTTTCATTGATTATATTCGAAAACCCTTTTAAGCAATTTGAGAAATGGGTTTCTTAGTAGGGAACTCACGCTTTTGCCGTTCCTAGAAGAACCTTCATCCGAGCTTCCCAAGTGAGGAATCCGTATTGTTGCATAGAACCATGAAGCCACTGCTCTAAGTTCCCATTGTTGACATATTCATAAACCAGCAACCTGTTCATATGTGAAGAGAATAAGCAGATACTCTGTTTACCATGTTCCTCGCTGCAATAATCTCAACAAGGAGAGGCAAAACTCATATTAAATGAGACTAGCTCACATGCGAAATAACGATAGAAGATTGTTTGAATACATACATCTACATAAGGTTCCATGGACGGACGGTGTAGTTCACTACCAAACTTCTAAACCAGAAGGGAAGAGTTGGAGAAAGGAACTTTAAAGAAACATGACTAGTCAGTACCTGTGAGTTCCCTCGATGCAATATCCCAGAAGTCGAACCAAATTCTTATGTCTTACATGACCAATGGCCTCAACTTCAACTCTGAATTCTTTCTCCGCCTGGCCACTGCATCAAGACCATCACCAAAGAAAAACCAAATCATTACACTACTCATCCAGTTATCCCAGTCAATCCAGGAAGCAACTCAACATCATTTCAGAATGAATAGTCTCAGAACATACAGGTTGTTGAGGAGTCTTTTCACAGCCACAGGGGCGCCATTTACCAACTCACCCCTGTAAACGACACCATATCCCCCTTCTCCAATCACGTTTTCTTTGGCAAATCGATCAGTTGCAGTCTCAAGATCTCTCAAAGTAAACCAGTGACCCCATCCCAGATGTGAGAATTCAGGCAATCCAGATAGCGGAGATGGGACACTTATGGGATGAGAAGAAGGCCAATTTACACCACATTTCCCAGAACTGCCCTCATCACCTGACCCAAGTACTTCCTTCTCTAGGTAGGTAAACGAATCCGACTGGTTGTCTTCATTCTTCATCTTCTCGAAAATTGGGTTGGTCAAGAGCCTGTCCGAATCCTTTTCGTTGAATTTGTCTTGGAGGGTACGGAGAACTCCGTCATGGTGAGCGTAGGCGTCGGTGGATATGTGATCCACTTTTATCTCCTTGATTTCTTGCGAAACTGTCGTTGGGACTTGACCGAAGGGTAGCCGCCGCCTGTCTTTGGATCGTCCGAAATTCTTCCCCGATAAGAGATAGTAGAATAGTAGCAGAAGGAGTATGATTACGATGAACCCACCAACGATAATCCCTATCAGTGCCCACACCTTGATGCCAGCAAAAGATTCCTTTGACAAGGCGGCGCGGAGATTAGATGCCATACTGAGAAGAATTTTGCAGAAGAACCACGTTCAGATACAAAACTGAGGAGAACCAAATCTGTGGAATGCCACAAATAGAACGGGGAACTGAAATCATATGTTCAAATCCTACAAATAAGTTGTTACTGAATTCCCAGTTCAGCTAAGCGTTCAATCAAACAGACGGAAGAATTATCTACCCAAATTCATGAACACTTGAGGACGGGAAGGAGATGTTTGATACACAGAAGATAAACACTCTCACAGATTACGGATAGTTGACTCGAAAAGGACTGAGAAACGGTGAACAATTGAAGTCAAAACTCAAAACGGTGTATCCGAATTTACTCGGTTATGCAAAATTTCAAGCATTGGAGAGAGTCCCACTCACAGGTACCAATAATTACTCAAAAAAAAAAACAAATTACCTCCAATTTCCGGAAAATTATGTCCCAGATCCCGTTACACAGAAGAACCCGGAAACAACGTCAAATCAAGTGAATCCAAACAATCACACATTGCACCCGAAACTCAGCTCACCAGAGAAAATGTGCCAATTTGCTGAATTGGGTAAATGTGAATCCTATCTCAGCCCAGACCACTCAAACTTCTGGGTCGCTAAGCTTAACCTTTGTCGAAGACACATCAAACAATGAATTTCAGAGGGCGAGGTTCGAGAAAGCTTTCCTTGAAGTTTTTGAGGAGCCAGGTTTGGTGAGAGAGATAAAACATCCACAAAGTAAGCAGCCAAGAAAGATGAACAGAAACAAAAAGAAACTAGCCAAAAAAGCAAAAGGCCTTGGGGATGTTTCAAGGAATGTGACGAGGAGGTGGTTTGAATGATGCGATGCGATGCCTCCTTTTTTGTTGTTGTTGGGAGGGTGGGTTTAATTTTAATAAGAAGCAAGGTGCAATCAGTGGTAGGTCGATGAAGGAGAGGGAGAGAAAGAGAATGATGCCTTGCTTAAATTGCCTATAGTAAAAGAGAAGCATGAGAAGAGCTGAAAAGCACTTCTCTTCTCCTCTCTCTCTCGTCTCGTCTCGTCCCGTCCTTCTTCTTCCCAACCTACGCCTTTCTTTTTCACTGGGGAATTAAAAGTCGCTCTTCTTCCTTCCTCCCTTGAAGAGTGTCAACCGGAAACATCTTACTACAAATTTTCCAAATAATAATAATGATAATTCCTCTCCCCCTTCCCTTCAATCCCATGTGATCACTTGACACAAAAAGTAAAATAAATAATGAATTCACTTCTTTTATCTTTAATCTAATCTCACTTCCATTATTTAGCTTTTTCTTTTATTTCCCTGATATTTGAAATTTCTCACCGCTTATAGGTGTAATTCATAACTGAATGCGTTATTTTCATTTAATTATTTATTTTGCTAGCTGGTGTAGTATGTTTTTATTCTAACTGTGCAACATATCTAGCATGGTACTGATTAAATCAGAGATATTTGATGTAATTATATTTATATTTATGGAATTGATGTTAGGTTTTCCCAGATTGAATACAAGTTAGGTTCAAACATTGCATTTGAAACTTTAATAGTTTAGTGATGTTGGCAAGAACACGGAATCTCACTCGTATGGCTCATGTACTCATTAGTATCAACATTTTAGAACTCAAAGAGTAATTGATGCGTAACAAAACTCAGGGGATAGTGTTACAATTTTGACTATATGAACTCAACAGATAACTACACAATGTATCCGAAGTAACCAAGGCATTTCTTTAGTCTTCCTTTGCTCTATTGAGGTTAATGACGTAGCAACCAGCGGATAAGTTGTATAACAAGCAAGTTAAGTCGTTTATGCTGTTTTTGACATTAAGAACATTCCTTTGCACAAATTTAAGTTGGTTTACGTATTAATTATCAGTTGGGATGATTAGTTAAGTCAATTCTTTTGGGAGTGTTATGAATTGGATATTATCTACCCATAAAGTTTATTCAAAACAGTATTTTCAGTTAATTAATCAGTTCAAAAAATCTAATACAAAAAGAAAACTTATATTGATTATTACACAATCAACTAGTTTTGAAATCAATCATCAATCCATTTGAAAAAAGTGAGTTCCATGTGATGTGAGTTCTCAACCTTAAATTCCCAAAGGTAGTTGTTCTTTACTGTTATCCACTATGCTTGTTGAGCAGATTTCAAAGTTTCACTTATAAAAAAAAGTATCATCTGTTTGAGTCAAAGCGGACAGAACCTATAGCATCGTATAGAAATCAAGAGCTACGTACTTCGATCAGAACCTAAGTCTTTCATAAAGATTTGTTCTTCATAATACTCCCTCCGTCCTGAATTGACCGTCCTATTTGCTTTATGACACGTTTTTCCACTTCAATATTAAGCATATAAGATAAAATAATTTTATAAAACTAAATTTTGTAATATATAGTTTATCATGTAAGGAATCATATGCAAAACTTGAATTTTCAAAATTAATTTATCTTACATGTTAAAAATTGAAGTCAAACGACATGTCCAAATAGTTAACAGGACGGTCAATTCAGTACGGAGGGAGTATTATATTTGTACTCTAAAAAAAGATATATATTGTCATCTTGTGATCTAGAGTAATAACTTATGTTTGTGAAAATCCAATCGTTTCCTGTGTATATAGTATATACGCTTTGGTGGGTTTTTACATTAATTTAGAAGAAATGAAGCTCGTGTTTATACAAGTTGAAATTTGCTCTATTTTATATTTAGGCTCCTTTGCGCCTGACTCTTAACTTGTCATTGTGATTTTCCAACATCAACAATCCGACAATACTAGAGTGCACATTCGGATAAAACCAAATATGAATTAACGTCAAATTTAATCTAAGTAAGACATTCTCAAACTTTTGTCGATTATAGATTGATCCATGAGGGGCCACTTTCAAAAAACAAAAGAAGATTGATCCATGAGGGCGGGTCACATCTTTTGCTAGCTATGTGAGTGTCAATGAATAAGGTCAAATTAGATACAAATTGTTTTGCAATATTTTTGTGATCGTTGATTTTAGACTTGTTCTAAGGGCACAAGTAAAAAGAACACTACTCTTTTTTTACATGAATTAACAGGTGGGTCCTCTAAAATATCAAATACACACTAAAAACTCAGTGTTCAATTCTGACATCTGTAATTCAGTCGTCTTACTGTCCCCTTCCGCACTAACACACTCAATTAGTGAGTGCCCACCCTAAAAAGTTGCCTTGTTCTAATTGACCGGACAATCTTCGTCGAGTGAATTTTTCCTAGAGTGAAATCGTTGAAAAGGGAGAGTTGATTGAACTTTGAAGTAGAAGGTTAGCGAGCGGTGGTAATTTCAACATGATCCGTTTGATTAGTACGAATTTGACACGAAATTAACGGGTTTGAGTTTTAAAATTTGACATGATTAAATAAACGAGTCAACCCGAACACGACTCGTTTAATAATCGTGACGGTTTTGGGTTTAAGATATGTAACCTGCTAACCCGTTTATATAATTAATATTAAATAAATATATATTATAAATTACTCCCTCCGTCCTGAATTGACCGTCCTGTTTGCTTTATGACACACTTTTCCACTTCAATATTAAGCATATAAGATAAAATAATTTTATAAAACTAAATTTTATAACATATAGTTTATCATGTAAGGAATCATATGCAAAACTTAAATTTTCAAAATTAATTTATCTTATATGTTAAAAATTGAAGTCAAACGACATGTCCAAATAGTAAACAGGACGGTCAATTCAAGACGGAGGGAGTATAGTTTATTCATTTTTTATTATCAAATTAAGTATTTAATTAAATTAAAGACAAATCTAATGTTAATTAATCAAATTATTTCTTTTATATAACTAAATATGTTAGGTTTGAGTTAGATATATGAGGATTTGAGTTTCAAATTTGGACATAATTAGTTAATTGGGTCAGACGAATCAACCCGTTTGATAACCTGGTCAATTGGGTTTGGGTTTCATATTTTGACACGATTAATTAAAGGGTTGGGTCAGGTCAACCCATTTAATAAACAGATCGGATTTAAATTTGGCCTAACACGACCCGCGAACCCGTTTTGTCACCCCTAGGATTAGTAGCCTAGGGAAGGCGAAGATAGAGGAAAAGTGGAGAATTGGACCATGAAAAAATGTAAACTAACTGGATGCCCGCTGGACAGCACAAATAGAAACCCGTAGCTTCCAGCTTTATCCCAAAATTATAAACCCTAATTATCAATGGCAATGTGGGGTGGAGAGATTCCCCTTCTCCGACGGCAGTATATATTATAGTATTTGGGAAGTTTCGATCAATTGTATTTTTGTTTAATTCATCTTATAATGTATTTTTAAAATTATACACGAGAGTTTCAATTAATTTGTTTAAATAACACTTTATTTTATATTTTGTTAATTGTTTTATTAATGTCTTTTAAAAAAGTCCAAAACACTATATTCTTAGAATTTATCGACATGTAAAATCACTAGTATGACTGATTGATAACAGGAATGTTTCAGACTTTTAAAAGGGTATTAACGTAACAGCTAACGAATATAGTAAAATTAATTAAAAATCAGTATATCTTGTGTAATTTTAAAAATAGAAGCAAAAATTCAATAAGTAAAGTTTCCTCATATATAATTAATAGTAGTATAGAATTAGTATATTAATATAATGCGCAGTACTTGCTACATAGGTTCCTTCTTTCTACTACTCCGCTTCCTGTCATTATGCTCAATAATGTGAAGCGGGTAAATTCTGTTGTACTGAAGTTTCAAACTCCACATTTGTAAGTATCGTGGATGACCGTGTGCCAGTCATCGGGTTCAGGTATTCTATCCGAGAATCTATTAACCATTGATTAGACCTGCATTTCCTTAGTTTTCTCGCTTTGACATTTTGAGTTTCAGAGAAATGAAAATGAACCGATTGGAACAGAAACATTAATGCAAGGCAGGGCTCGGAGAAGGTTGACTTTCTTAACGAAGTAAACTATATTAATGTGTGTCTGCGCGGAGTGTCAGCTTATTCATGAGGTGTGTGCTGTTGGTTTTATTATACTATATACGGACATTGTTGTAGCGGTTTGTATTGGCGTCCCCATAGGCCATACCTTTGCTTTATGCTCAATATGTGTATATACATGTAGATATATAATAATAGAGGCATATGTTTAATGTGTGAATTTACATGTAACTGATGGCCTTGGTAGTATGAGATTAAATGATAGTATGAATTCATAACAAAAACACAATATTTCATCAGTCGCGGTTTCAGAATTTTGAGTCAAGTTTGTCGACATATAAATATCAAGATTAGTTATTAAAAAAATAAAATATTTAACAATAAATACCATCAATATGTTGAAGAAAACAACACCAACTCTATCTAAGTTAGACACCGTCAGTCATCTAAGTTAGACACTGTCAGTCGCCATTGTTGAATTTTGAAGTTTACATGTATAGTAGTAGGTAACCTCTGTATTTGACTATGTGTTGTAATTGTTTTGCTATAAATAAGAGTGTAATGATGGGTGAAATCATCCCATTCCAAGAATCCAAAAACACTTACCTTCAACAATTTGGTATCAGAGCTAGAACTATAAAATCAGTTTCTTCCGTATGTTGCCTGAAACCACAAAAATCAGCCCCATATTTGTCGTACTTCCTGTCTCTACAGTCGCCAAGCAGAGTGACACAAGTTAGCAAATTGGGCTTGTCTTCTATCTGTGTTTGACGAAATAGGTTCAAAGCTTCATTCCTTTTTCCATCAGAGCCATTTCCCACCAGCTTAAAATCTCTAATCACTACGCTCAAAACCACAAAATTGATTTGTGTTTCCAGAACCCCTTCATACACAACAACTCCAAAACTCAGTCACCAATAAATTGCGTATTTGTTCTGAAGTTTGCTCCAACTTTGTTTTTCAATCTGGTATGTGTCCTTCACTATGGGTGTTTGGAAGAAAACGGAGAGAAAGAACAGAAAATAGAGAGAACGAGGTATATGGCAAAACGAGAGAGATAGAAAGTCAGAGTGAATAGGAAGAGGATAGAAAAAAAAAACAATTTTCTATTCACGTGTGTTGCTCCCTTATTTATTGCTAGTGGCTCCTTTTTTTTCCCTCTCAGACAATAGTGACCGGCTGAAAACAAAAAAAAAAACATAAAAGAGTGAATGTTCACGTGAGTTCACAAATAAAAAAACAAGTCGTTGTTTTAAGAGTGGGAAACAGTAAAAGGTTTAAAAAAAATAGTGTGAAAAATATTATTTTTAGCAAATAGTGGAAAATATTGGTGATTTTCAATTTAGTGGTGGAATTAAAAAGCTTAGAAACAACAATTATAATTCTTGGTCTACTTGTATAATGTCATATATGCAAGGACAAGATTTATAGAAAGTTGTTAATGGCACCGAAGTGAAGCCACCGACAGGAGAAGACGCGCTGCAGAAATGGAAGATTAAAGCAGGCAAAGCCATGTTTACTCTCAAGACCACTGTCAAAGAAGAAATTCTCGAGCACATTCGAGACGTGAAGACTCCCAAAGACGCTTGGGATACGCTCGTGAAGTTATTCTCGAAAAAGAATGACACAAAGCTGCAACTTTTGGAGAGTGAGATATTGTCAATTGCACAACATGACATGACAGTTGCGCAATACTTTCATAAAGTAAATTCGTTGTCTCGAGAAATTTCTGAGTTGGATTCAGAAGCCTGAATCGGTGATACCAGGATGAAACGAATCCTCATCCATGGGTTGAAACCGGAATTTAGGAGCTTTATTGTTGCTATACAAGGATGGCAAAATCAACCATCACTTGTGGAGTTCGAGAATTTGCTAGTCGGTCAAGAAGCTTTGGCCAAGCAGATGGGAGGAGCCTCAGTGAAGAAAGAAGAAGAGACACTCTACGCCAAGAAAGGAAAGTGGAATTCCCAGCAGCATGATGGTGTTGGATCCAAGAGGAATGGTGACAAAGGAAAGAGTCATCAAGGCGCAGGAAGCAGTCGTTGGAAGAAGCGTGGCAATAGCCAAAAGTTTGAAGGGAAGTGTTATAACTGTGACAAGGTAGGTCACATGGCGAAATTGTTGGGCCAAGAAGAAGGGTGTGGAGTGCAACACCGCTACTTCGAAAAGTGAAGACGAATGGGATATGGAGGCCCACTTTGCAGTAGATGAAGCAGAACTAGCTCTCTCAGCAACAACATTCAATCAAGTTGACTATGATAATGATTGGATTGTTGACTTAGGTTTCTCGAATCATATGACAGGTAACAAAGAGAAGTTAGAAAGCTTGACAAATTACAAGGGAAGTCGAGTTGTGGTGACAGCCAACAACTCAAAATTACCGATAACTCACATCGGGAATACTGTAGTGTCCCCTCAATCCGGTGATGCTGAGATGGTATTTCAAAACGTCTACCACGTTCCTGGTATGAAAAAAAAAATCTTCTTTCAGTATCACAGTTACCATCGGCTGGTCATTTTATCTTGTTCGGACCAGATGATGTGAAGGTATATCGAAACCTTGAGGTCACTGAAAAGCCCATCATGAAAGGGCAGAAGGTAGAGTCGATCTATGTGATGTCAGCAGAGGCTGCATACATAGACAAGACAAGAAGGAACGAGACAGCAGACTTATGGCACATGCGGTTAGGCCATGTCAACTACTCCAAGCTAGACGTGATGATGAAGAGGTTGATGTTGAAAGGGCTTCCTCGACTTGAGGTAAAAACCGATACTGTTTGTGCAGGTTGTCAGTATGGCAAAGTGCATCAGCTACCATACAAAGAATCCAACTACAAAGCAAAAGAGCCACTGGAGTTGGTTCACTCTGATGTGTTTGGTCCGGTCAAGCAAACTTCCATCGGCGGGATGAAGTATATGGTGACCTTCATTGACGACTTCTCGAGGTATGTGTGGATCTACTTCGTGAAAGAAAAGTCTCAAGTCTTTGAAAAGTTCAAAGAGTTCAAGAAGACAGTGGAGTCAGAGGTTGGTAAACAGATTTGTAGTCTACGTACGGATAACGGAGGAGAGTACACCTCACAGGAGTACTTAAGCTTTTTGAAGGACTGCAAAATACGACACCAGTTTACCTGTCCAACACTCCACAACAAAACGGTGTAGCGGAAAGAAAGAACAGGCACCTAGCGGAGATATGTCGAAGTATGATCCATGCGAAAAAGTTCCGGGAAGATTTTGGGCTGAGGCAATGAATACTGCAGCCTTTGTATTAATAGGCTTCCGCAACAAAGGTAGATTTTTTTTTGTTTTTTATCCCCATTTGACAAGTTAGGAAGTGGTGAGATTAAAAACCGCTGATCTGTTGGACATCTTCGAGTTTTTGGAGTGTGTATGCTATGTATTTGTACCTGATCACTTACGTAGCAAGATGGA
>CM041776.1:339604680-339626297 GCA_023374045.1 Limonium bicolor | reverse complement strand
TTAAAATATTGAAGTTTACATGTATATGTATAATGACCCAAATATTATAGAGTTGTTTGCTGGTGTAGTGAAGGGATAAAATTATAGAGTAAGTTGTCCTGAGTTCAAATCCAACAATGATAAAAAAATATGTTAATTTTTTCCTTCAAACAATAGTGACCCCATATAATTTTTATTCTTGCCATTAAGGTATAAAGTTGCTAGTATGTTATTTATTTGACAGTCACAAGCAAAAACCAGGAAAGGAGTACATGCTTAATTAAGGGACAAGGTCTAAACGTGAAGAGTATGAATGGGAAGACCTGGATCACACTGAAACCTTAAACTTTTGCTTGAACTTTTCGTTTTCAAGAGTGCCATTGCTCGCTTGCCGTGGAGGGCATTCATTCACTTGCTGGAGGCACTAAACTACACTGAGTGCTTAATACAGCATAGTGGTTGACCGAACTTTAAAGAAAATAAAGAAACTCACACACTTATCCAATTACCGAAATTTACAAATTTAGGAAAGAACAAACAACGTGTATATCTCTTTTTTTTTCTTGGCCAACCTCTCCTTTTTTTTTAATCATCTTTTCCCGTACCAAACAAATTAGTCCATATGCTAGAATAAAAACCCAAAACCCTATGACAATCTGTACAAAGCTAGTATAATGTGATTAAACACATACAGGACATCTGTATGGCGCCATCTTTCATCAAAAAAGGGAAAAACAAACAAAAGATTCCGTTTTGAATGTGGGAGCTGTCAACAATGGGGAAGACTATATATAGTATTAAGACTCTCAAAGAAGGATGTATGGATGGTATTACTTGGTCATATGCTCTAACCCTGCAAGGACCATGAATCATTGAAAAATGGAGGTACCCTTTCTTTTTCCAGGTTAAAGATCAAGACGTTCTGCAGGTGTATGAAGTTCTAGCTCAGTTGTTATGTTTCACCTAGCCCTTTCATCTTTGGAGTGGGATGAGTCTGTCCCTACGGTTTGTCGACTCTTGCGCGTCCTTCGATCCTGAAAAATTCAGAATTAACATCATCACTTCAAGTTAGTGATATAGGATCAGTTGGTCCGGGGTGATGGGAACAAAAAGGCTGGTTTGGTTTATAGTCAGCAATTTTGCAAGTCAAGGGATCTCAGAATACAAGCTATAATATTCTATTGTGTCTATTATTTTGCTTAGTCTTGAAATTAAAGCAATGGGTCACCTCACGAGGGACAGGGTATTCCTCAGACTCCAGCATTCTAACAACTTGGCTCATTGAAGGCCTCTTCTCGGAATCAAGATCAACACAGCGCAGTGCTGTCAATAGAGCTCTTTTCAAAGCCCTAGTAGATGGTCTGGTGTCCATGTTTGGGTCCACCACCTCCTCTGACCGCCTGCTGGCCACCATGCTCTTCAACCAGTCCACCAAATTTACCTAGCAGCAACAGATAATTCCATTAAAACAATCTGAACACCAAGGAATTCGTTCTACTGTTGTTTCTCGCCAAAATTTTGTAACATTACCAACCTCACTGGATGGTCTAGCATAATCAACAGGGTCTCTTCCAGTGAGAGTTTCCAACAGGACAACACCAAAACTGTAAACATCACTCTTTTCATTCAGTAGGCCACTATTGGCATACTCTGGAGCCACATAACTGTCAAATAAAACATTCAAGCGAAATCAACATCTCTGATGCAAAATATACCAGAGATCCATGCAAAATATAATGTTCAAACTCACCCAAAGGTACCCATTACTCTGGTGGCGATGTGACTTTTTCCCGAACCCAGTAGCTTCGCCAGGCCGAAATCAGACACCTTCGCGTTGAACTCGTCATCTATCAATATGTTGCTTGACTTGATGTCACGATGGACCACTTTTGGCTCGATGGCTTCGTGCAAGTAAGCAAGCCTGAAAGTAAATGTTTTCATTGATTATATTCGAAAACCCTTTTAAGCAATTTGAGAAATGGGTTTCTTAGTAGGGAACTCACGCTTTTGCCGTTCCTAGAAGAACCTTCATCCGAGCTTCCCAAGTGAGGAATCCGTATTGTTGCATAGAACCATGAAGCCACTGCTCTAAGTTCCCATTGTTGACATATTCATAAACCAGCAACCTGTTCATATGTGAAGAGAATAAGCAGATACTCTGTTTACCATGTTCCTCGCTGCAATAATCTCAACAAGGAGAGGCAAAACTCATATTAAATGAGACTAGCTCACATGCGAAATAACGATAGAAGATTGTTTGAATACATACATCTACATAAAGGTTCCATGGACGGACGGTGTAGTTCACTACCAAACTTCTAAACCAGAAGGGAAGAGTTGGAGAAAGGAACTTTAAAGAAACATGACTAGTCAGTACCTGTGAGTTCCCTCGATGCAATATCCCAGAAGTCGAACCAAATTCTTATGTCTTACATGACCAATGGCCTCAACTTCAACTCTGAATTCTTTCTCCGCCTGGCCACTGCATCAAGACCATCACCAAAGAAAAACCAAATCATTACACTACTCATCCAGTTATCCCAGTCAATCCAGGAAGCAACTCAACATCATTTCAGAATGAATAGTCTCAGAACATACAGGTTGTTGAGGAGTCTTTTCACAGCCACAGGGGCGCCATTTACCAACTCACCCCTGTAAACGACACCATATCCCCCTTCTCCAATCACGTTTTCTTTGGCAAATCGATCAGTTGCAGTCTCAAGATCTCTCAAAGTAAACCAGTGACCCCATCCCAGATGTGAGAATTCAGGCAATCCAGATAGCGGAGATGGGACACTTATGGGATGAGAAGAAGGCCAATTTACACCACATTTCCCAGAACTGCCCTCATCACCTGACCCAAGTACTTCCTTCTCTAGGTAGGTAAACGAATCCGACTGGTTGTCTTCATTCTTCATCTTCTCGAAAATTGGGTTGGTCAAGAGCCTGTCCGAATCCTTTTCGTTGAATTTGTCTTGGAGGGTACGGAGAACTCCGTCATGGTGAGCGTAGGCGTCGGTGGATATGTGATCCACTTTTATCTCCTTGATTTCTTGCGAAACTGTCGTTGGGACTTGACCGAAGGGTAGCCGCCGCCTGTCTTTGGATCGTCCGAAATTCTTCCCCGATAAGAGATAGTAGAATAGTAGCAGAAGGAGTATGATTACGATGAACCCACCAACGATAATCCCTATCAGTGCCCACACCTTGATGCCAGCAAAAGATTCCTTTGACAAGGCGGCGCGGAGATTAGATGCCATACTGAGAAGAATTTTGCAGAAGAACCACGTTCAGATACAAAACTGAGGAGAACCAAATCTGTGGAATGCCACAAATAGAACGGGGAACTGAAATCATATGTTCAAATCCTACAAATAAGTTGTTACTGAATTCCCAGTTCAGCTAAGCGTTCAATCAAACAGACGGAAGAATTATCTACCCAAATTCATGAACACTTGAGGACGGGAAGGAGATGTTTGATACACAGAAGATAAACACTCTCACAGATTACGGATAGTTGACTCGAAAAGGACTGAGAAACGGTGAACAATTGAAGTCAAAACTCAAAACGGTGTATCCGAATTTACTCGGTTATGCAAAATTTCAAGCATTGGAGAGAGTCCCACTCACAGGTACCAATAATTACTCAAAAAAAAAAACAAATTACCTCCAATTTCCGGAAAATTATGTCCCAGATCCCGTTACACAGAAGAACCCGGAAACAACGTCAAATCAAGTGAATCCAAACAATCACACATTGCACCCGAAACTCAGCTCACCAGAGAAAATGTGCCAATTTGCTGAATTGGGTAAATGTGAATCCTATCTCAGCCCAGACCACTCAAACTTCTGGGTCGCTAAGCTTAACCTTTGTCGAAGACACATCAAACAATGAATTTCAGAGGGCGAGGTTCGAGAAAGCTTTCCTTGAAGTTTTTGAGGAGCCAGGTTTGGTGAGAGAGATAAAACATCCACAAAGTAAGCAGCCAAGAAAGATGAACAGAAACAAAAAGAAACTAGCCAAAAAAGCAAAAGGCCTTGGGGATGTTTCAAGGAATGTGACGAGGAGGTGGTTTGAATGATGCGATGCGATGCCTCCTTTTTTGTTGTTGTTGGGAGGGTGGGTTTAATTTTAATAAGAAGCAAGGTGCAATCAGTGGTAGGTCGATGAAGAGAGGGAGAGAAAGAGAATGATGCCTTGCTTAAATTGCCTATAGTAAAAGAGAAGCATGAGAAGAGCTGAAAAGCACTTCTTCTCTTCCCTCCTCTCTCTCGTCTCGTCTCGTCCCGTCCTTCTTCTTCCCAACCTACGCCTTTCTTTTTCACTGGGGAATTAAAAGTCGCTCTTCTTCCTTCCTCCCTTGAAGAGTGTCAACCGGAAACATCTTACTACAAATTTTCCAAATAATAATAATGATAATTCCTCTCCCCCTTCCCTTCAATCCCATGTGATCACTTGACACAAAAAGTAAAATAAATAATGAATTCACTTCTTTTATCTTTAATCTAATCTCACTTCCATTATTTAGCTTTTTCTTTTATTTTCCCTGATATTTGAAATTTCTCACCGCTTATAGGTGTAATTCATAACTGAATGCGTTATTTTCATTTAATTATTTATTTTGCTAGCTGGGTGTAGTATGTTTTTATTCTAACTGTGCAACATATCTAGCATGGTACTGATTAAATCAGAGATATTTGATGTAATTATATTTATATTTTATGGAATTGATGTTAGGTTTTCCCAGATTGAATACAAGTTAGGTTCAAACATTGCATTTGAAACTTTAATAGTTTAGTGATGTTGGCAAGAACACGGAATCTCACTCGTATGGCTCATGTACTCATTAGTATCAACATTTTAGAACTCAAAGAGTAATTGATGCGTAACAAAACTCGGGGGATAGTGTTACAATTTTGACTATATGAACTCAACAGATAACTACACAATGTATCCGAAGTAACCAAGACATTTCTTTAGGCCCCATTCTTTGCAAAAGAATAAACCAACTGATAGCTGATATTGGCTGATGACTGATTTCAAAATTAGATGATTGTGTAAAAACCTATATAAGTTGTTCTTTTTGTATTAGAGTTTTGAACTGATAAACCAACTGATAATGTGACTGACAATATATAACCAACTGATAATGCAACTGGTAATGCGTAAACCAGCTGATTAACTAACTGATAATGCAACTGGTAATGCGTAAACCAGCTGATTAACTAACTGATAATGCTGTTTTGAATAAGCTTTATGAGTAAATGATATCAGACCCATAATACAACAAAAGATGAGCTGAGCCTGATAAACCAACTGATAAATCATAAACCAGTTGAAACACTTGCAAAAGAAAGGGCCTTAGTCTTCCTTTGCTCTATTGAGGTTAATGACGTAGCAACCATCGGATAAGTTGTATAACAAGCAAGTTAAGTCGTGTATGCTGTTTTTGACATTAAGAACATTCATTGCACAAATTTAAGTTGGTTTACGTATTAATTATCAGTTGGGATGTAGTTAAGTTAATTCTTTTGGGAGTATTATGAATTGGATATTATCTACCCATAAAGTTTATTCAAAACAGTATTTTCAGTTGATTAATCAGTTCAAAAATCTAATACAAAAAGAAAACTTATATTGATTATTACACAATCAACTAGTTTTGAAATCAATCATCAATCCATTTCAACCCAGAGATAGTCGCTATCAAAATGCAAAAGAGTGAGTTCCATGTGATGTGAGTTCTCAACCTTAAATTCCCAAAGGTAGTTGTTCTTTACTGTTATCCACTATGCTTGTTGAGCAGATTTCAAAGTTTCACTTATAAAAAAAAGTATCATTTGTTTGAGTCAAAGCAGACAGAACCTATAGCATCGTATAGAAATCAAGAGCTACGTACTTCGATCAGAACCTAAGTCTTTCATAAAGATTTGTTCTTCATAATATTATATTTGTACTCTAAAAAAAGATAATGTCATCTTGTGATCTAGAGTAATATACTTATGTTTGTGAAAATCCAATCGTTTCCTGTGTATATAGTATATACGCTTTGGTGGGTTTTTACATTAATTTAGAAGAAATGAAGCTCGTGTTTATAGAAGTTGAAATTTGCTCTATTTTATATTTAGGCTCCTTTGCGCCTGACTCTTAACTTGTCATTGTGATTTTCCAACATCAACAATCCGACAATACTAGAGTGCACATTCGGATAAAACCAAATATAGAATTAACGTCAAATTTAATCTAAGTAAGACATTCTCAAACTTTTGTCGATTATAGATTGATCCATGAGGGCCACTTTCAAAAACAAAGAAGATTGATCCATGAGGGCGGGTCACATCTTTTGCTAGCTATGTGAGTGTCAATGAATAAGGTCAAATTAGATACAAATTGTTTTGCATATTTTCGTGATCGTTGATTTTAGACTTGTTCTAAGGGCACAAGTAAAAAGAACACTACTCTTTTTTTACATGAATTAACAGGTGGGTCCTCTAAATCAAATACACACTAAAAACAACTCAGTGTTCAATTCTGACATCTGTAATTCAGTCGTCTTACTGTCCCCTTCCGCACTAACACACTCAATTAGTGAGTGCCCACCCTAAAAAAGTTGCCTTGTTCTAATTGACCGGACAATCTTCGTCGAGTGAATTTTCCTAGAGTGAAATCGTTGAAAAGGGAGAGTTATTGACTTTGAAGTAGAAGGTTAGTGAGCGGTGGTAATTTTAACATGACCCGTTTGATTAGTACGAATCTGACACGAAATTAACGGGTTTTAGTTTTAAAATTTGACATGATTAAATAAACGAGTCAACCTGAACACGACTCGTTTAATAATCGTGTCGGTTTTGGGTTTAAGATATGTAACCTGCTAACCCGTTTATATAATTAATTAAATAAATATATATATTATAAATTACAGTTTTATTCATTTTTTATTATCAAATTAAGTATTTAATTAAATTACAAAACATCTAATGTTAATTATCAAATATTTTTTTTATATAACTAAATATGTTAGGTTTGAGTTGATATATATGAGGATTTGAGTTTCAAATTTGGACATAATTAGTTAATTGGGTCAGACGGATCAACCCGTTTGATAATCTGGTCAATTGGGTTTGGGTTTCATATTTTGACACTTTAATTAAACAGGTTGGGTCGGGTCAACCCATTTAATAAACAGATCGGGTTTAAATTTGGCCTAACACGACCCGCGAACCCGTTTTGACACCCCTAGGATTAGTAGCCTAGGGGAGGCGAAGATAGAGGAAAAGTGGAGAATTGGACCATGAAAAAATGTAAACTAACTGGATGCCCGCTGGACAGCACAAATAGAAACCCGTAGCTTCCAGCTTTATCCCAAAATATAACCCTAATTATCAATGGCAATGTGGGGTGGAGAGATTCCCCTTCTCCGACGGCAGTATATATTATACTCCCTCCGTCCTGAATTGACCGTCCTGTTTGCTTTATGGCACGTTTTTCCACTTCAATATTAAACATATAAGATAAAATAATTTTATAAAACTAAATTTTGTAACATATAGTTTATCATGTAAGGAATCATATACAAAACTTAAATTTTTAAAATTAATTTATCTTATATGTTAAAATTGAAGTCAACGACATGTCCAAATAGTAAACAGGACGGTCAATTCAGGACGGAGGGAGTATTGGGAAGTTCGATCAATTGTATTTTTGTTTAATTCATCTTATAATGTATTTTTAAAATTATACACGAGAGTTTCAATTAATTTGTTTAAATAACCTTTATTTTATATTTTGTTAATTGTTTTATTAAGTCTTTTAAAAAAAGTCCAAAACACTATATTCTTAGAATTTATCGACATGTAAAATCACTAGTATGACTGATTGATAACAGGAATGTTTCAGACTTTTAAAAGGGTATTAACGTAACAGCTAACGAATATAGTAAAATTAATTAAAAATCAGTATATCTTGTGTAATTTTAAAATAGAAGCAAAAATTCAATAAGTAAAGTTTCCTCATAATAATTAATAGTAGTATAGAATTAGTATTTATTAATAATCATGCGCAGTACTTGCTACATAGGTTCCTTTCTTTCTACTACTCTCGCTCCGCTTCATTATGCTCAATAATGTGAAGCGGGTAATTCTCTGTTGTACTGAAGTTTCAAACTCCACATTTGTAAGTATCGTGGATGACCGTGTGCCAGTCATCGGGTTCAGGTATTCTATCCGAGAATCTATTAACCATTGATTAGACCTGCATTTCCTTAGTTTTCTCGCTTTGACATTTTGAGTTTCAGAGAAATGAAAATGAACCGATTGGAACAGAAACATTAATGCAAGGCAGGGCTCGGAGAAGGTTGACTTTCTTAACGAAGTAAACTATATTAATGTGTGTCTGCGCGGAGTGTCAGCTTATTCATGAGGTGTGTGCTGTTGGTTTTATTATACTATATACGGACATTATTGTAGCGGTTTGTATTGGCGTCCCCATAGGCCATACCTTTGCTTTATGCTCAATATGTGTATATACATGTAGATATATAATAATAGAGGCATATGTTTAATGTGTGAATTTACATGTAACTGATGGCCTTGGTAGTATGAGATTAAATGATAGTATGAATTCATAACAAAAACACAATATTTCATCAGTGCGGTTTCAGAATTTTGAGTCAAGTTTGTCGACATATAAATATCAAGATTAGTTATTAAAAAATAAAATATTTAACAATAAATACCATCAATATGTTGAAGAAAATCAACACCAACTCTATCTAAGTTAGACACCGTCAGTCATCTAAGTTAGACACTGTCAGTCGCCATTGTTGAATTTTGATGTTTACATGTATAGTAGTAGGTAACCTCTGTATTTGACTATGTGTTGTAATTGTTTTGCTATAAATAAGAGTGTAATGTGATGGGTGAAATCATCCCTTTCCAAGAATCCAAAAACACTTACCTTCAACAATTTGGTATCAGAGCTAGAACTATAAATTCAGTTTCTTCCGTATGTTGCCTGAAACCACAAAAATCAGCCCCATATTTGTCGTAGCTTCCTGTCTCTACAGTCGCCAAGTAGAGTGACACAAGTTAGCAAATTGGGCTTGTCTTCTATCTGCGTTTGACGAAATAGGTTCAAAGCTTCATTCCTTTTTCCATCAGAGCCATTTCCCACCAGCTTAAAATCTCTAATCACTACGCTCAAAACCACAAAATTGATTTGTGTTTCCAGAACCCCTTCATACACAACAACTCCAAAACTCAGTCACCAATAAATTGCGTATTTGTTCTGAAGTTTGCTCCAACTTTGTTTTTCAATCTGGTATGTGTCCTTCACTATGGGTGTTTGGAAGAAAACGGAGAGAAAGAACAGAAAATAGAGAGAACGAGGTATATGGCAAAACGAGAGAGATAGAAAGTCAGAGTGAAGAGGAGAGAAAAAAAAAACAATTTTCTATTCACGTGTGTTGCTCCCTTATTTATTGCTAGTGGCTCCTTTTTTTTCCCTCTCAGACAATAGTGACCGGCTGAAAACAAAAAAAAAAACATAAAAGAGTGAATGTTCACGTGAGTTCACAAATAAAAAAACAAGTCGTTGTTTTAAGAGTGGGAAACAGTAAAAGGTTTAAAAAAATAGTGTGAAAAATATTATTTTTAGCAAATAGTGGAAAATATTGGTGATTTTCAATTTAGTGGTGGAATTAAAAAGCTTAGAAAAACAATTATATTCTTGGTACTTGTATAATGTCATATATGCAAGGACAAGATTTATAGAAAGTTGTTAATGGCACCGAAGTGAAGCCACCGACAGGAGAAGACGCGCTGCAGAAATGGAAGATTAAAGCAGGCAAAGCCATGTTTACTCTCAAGACCACTGTCAAAGAAGAAATTCTCGAGCACATTCGAGACGCGAAGACTCCCAAAGACGCTTGGGATACGCTCGTGAAGTTATTCTCGAAAAAGAATGACACAAAGCTGCAACTTTTAGAGAGTGAGATATTGTCAATTGCACAACATGACATGACGGTTGCGCAATACTTTCATAAAGTAAATTCGTTGTGTCGAGAAATTTCTGAGTTGGATTCGAAAGCCTGAATCGGTGATACCAGGATGAAACGAATCATCATCCATGGGTTGAAACCGGAATTTAGGAGCTTTATTGTTGCTATACAAGGATGGCAAAATCAACCATCACTTGTGGAGTTCGAGAATTTGCTAGTCGGTCAAGAAGCTTTGGCCAAGCAGATGGGAGGAGCCTCAGTGAAAAAAGAAGAAGAGACACTCTACGCCAAGAAAGGAAAGTGGAATTCCCAGCAGCATGATGGTGTTGGATCCAAGAGGAATGGTGACAAAGGAAAGAGTCATCAAGGCGCAGGAAGCAGTCGTTGGAAGAAGCGTGGCAATAGCCAAAAGTTTGAAGGGAAGTGTTATAACTGTGACAAGGTAGGTCACATGGCGAAATATTGTTGGGCCAAGAAGAAGGGTGTGGAGTGCAACACCGCTACTTCGAAAAGTGAAGACGAATGGGATATGGAGGCCCACTTTCCAGTAGATGAAGCAGAACTAGCTCTCTCAGCAACAACATTCAATCAAGTTGACTATGATAATGATTGGATTGTTGACTTAGGTTTCTCGAATCATATGACAGGTAACAAAGAGAAGTTAGAAAGCTTGACAAATTACAAGGGAAGTCGAGTTGTGGTGACAGCCAACAACTCAAAATTACCGATAACTCACATCGGAATACTGTAGTGTCCCCTCAATCCGGTGATGCTGAGATGGTATTTCAAAACGTCTACCACGTTCCTGGTATAAAGAAAAAATCTTCTTTCAGTATCACAGTTACCATCGGCTGGTCATTTATCTTGTTCGGACCAGATGAGTGAAGGTATATCGAACCTTGAGGTCACTGAAAAGCCCATCAAAGGGCAGAAGGTAGAGTCGATCTATGTGATGTCAGCAGAGGCTGCATACATAGACAAGACAAGAAGGAACGAGACAGCAGACTTATGGCACATGCGGTTAGGCCATGTCAACTACTCCAAGCTAGACGTGATGATGAAGAGGTTGATGTTGAAAGGGCTTCCTCGACTTGAGGTAAAAACCGATACTGTTTGTGCAGGTTGTCAGTATGGAAAAGTGCATCAGCTACCATACAAAGAATCCAACTACAAAGCAAAAGAGCCACTGGAGTTGGTTCACTCTGATGTGTTTGGTCCGGTCAAGCAAACTTCCATCGGCGGGATGAAGTATATGGTGACCTTCATTGACGACTTCTCGAGGTATGTGTGGATCTACTTCGTGAAAGAAAAGTCTCAAGTCTTTGAAAAGTTCAAAGAGTTCAAGAAGACAGTGGAGTCAGAGGTTGGTAAACAGATTCGTAGTCTACGTACTGATAACGGAGGAGAGTACACCTCACAGGAGTACTTAAGCTTTTTGAAGGACTGCAAAATACGACACCAGTTTACCTGAAATACCCCTAATATTTAAAATATAATTATGATCTATTAATGATCTAAGATGATTGTTAAACATCTAAATATTATTGGGGAACAATCTAAAAGATCTCAACAAGGCAAAACACGCCTTAAGATCGGTAAAGCCAAAATGTGCTTTAAGACACCAAAGGTTGTATGACCTCAAATAAGATCCAAAGTGGATTCCTAAGTATTATAATGAAGCAAGGAACACAATAAAACCATTCTCAAGGAGAACTAAGCTCAGGAACACCCTGTGACACAAAATGTGCGCTAAAACTCCTTAAAGCACGTTTTTGTGAGATTGCCTTTTAAATTGATTTTTAATGGGCTTAAAAATTATAATTATCCTTAAATATGATATTTAATCATATTATATCATATTAGGAATTTAATTCCAGAAATTTACGAATTTTTACAAATTTAATATTAAAATATTAATAAAACCCTAAAGTGGGGCCCGCATGAGTCAACATTGACCAAGCATGGTCAATGGTCAATTAATTGACTCCTTTGGACCAAGGAAATCGGCTGCAATAAGTGAGGAGACAGCATACAATGATTTTGGAGACAAATACTACCTAATGCATTTACTTTTAGAAAATAACATTACTTTTTACATTATTACCAATCATTCCCACCTTCTCCTTCCTTCCTTGTCCGATCCTCTCCTTCCCAGCCGAGCTCACCCTTCCTCTCAAGCTCTCAAAGCTTGTTCTTGAACATGGAAGGCAAACCTAGCTCCTAAGTCCTTAAGGTAAGTGTTTTAATGTCATTTTTAGCTCTTTTCTTCATCTCTTCACTACCAACACCTAAATTTCGTGGCTCAACAATTCCTATGGCTTATTCTCAGTGTTCTAAGGTTAGAACAAGAGCTAAACTCGGTTGAGACCAGTAGAGGGACCAAGGTTGTTCAAATCTACATTTTAAGGTAAAAATGTGCTTTAAGCTCATAACTTTTGATTCCCTTCGAGTTTGGCTGTGAAACTTTGGTCATAGCCTCATCTTCTTCTCCTTTTCATGTGGAATCTGTTGGTTATCCATTTGGAGCAAGGGTGACCGAGATCCAAGAGAAATACTCTCTTTTAAGGCATTTTTCCAAGGTAAAACCTAATAACAAGGTAGTATTTCGAGATCTAACTATTTCCTATGTCAATATAGTGGATCTAAACCTTGTGGTGTGTTTGGTTCAGATCGAAACCACCTTGAAACACTCCTTGCATTTTTAAGGTGATTTTTGCCTTAAATCTTACATTAATTATTCCTTATGGTTAAGCTCAAGCTTGGAGTGTAACCATATCTTGTTTTTGTGTATTAAACATGTCTAAATCAAGTGGTGAATTTTCCTACAAGTGACCGAGCCCATACAAGGAATAATCAAGGTATAAACACCTTAAACTTATGATTTTTGTAATTTTAAGTATATATATATATATATATATATATATATATATATATATATATATATATGGCCGAGAGTGAACTTACATATATAGGTCATATTGACCTAAAAATGGAAAAACTGGCTAAGATAAATTAAGCTAGTCATTTAAGGGATTTAATTAACATAATGGTCAAATTATGACATTATGTGGAAAACTAATTAAATCTAAGTGAGGCCGAATACATATGCTATATTTTGAGACATTTACTGTGTAATTTATTTTGCAAGTTCAAGGTTGTAATAAGGCCATGTCATTAGGCCATTTTATTTTAAGTTTATAAGCTTATTTAGTTTTTTTATGCTTATAATTAAAATTGGGGCCAATTCGTAATTATTAAGAATTTAGGAAGCCGTGGGCGTAATTTAGAACAATTTAGGGTTTTTAAATGAATTTAATAAAAATTATAACATTTTATAAAGTTTTGGGTCAAAATTGTAAAAATAGAAAAGTATAGGTTATTATTTGTAATTACCGAAAAATTGGTTCCCATTTGGTATTAGAAGTCAAAGTTGACTATATAGGAGACTTTGACCAAGTTTAGAAAATTTAAGAAATTAAAATACTACCTTATAATGAGATACTTGTTAAATTGTAAAAGATTTATAAGACTTGGGGTGGTAATGTAATTACCGAAACTTAAGGGTACTAAATGGAGTTTAGTAAAGTCCTTAAGTTATTAGGAATTTTTAGAAATTTATTTGGTTAAATTTGGAGTTCATAAGAATTATATAAGTAATATATGGTATTTTATAACATTGTTACAAATAGGTGACAAATGTATAGAAACCGAGAATTAAAGGAAGAATAAGGTTAGGAATAATATTTATAACCTTTTGGTATAGTTTGGTAATTTTTGGAACTACATATAAGGTTTATAAAGATATATGTATAATATATAGTTTTAATGGGGTTAGAAAACTATGTATTATAAATTGAGATTGAATTGTGATTTTATAGGAGTTTAGTGGTTATAATGATAGCCGAAAATATAAGGGGCTATTTGGTATTATATGAACAAAATATAACTATAGGTTATAATTGTTTTAATGATTTAAATGTCATAAGATATGTTATATAACTATAAGGTGACATTATATTAATTAAGTGGTGGATTTTGTAAATATTTAAGAATATAGGTGCTGTTAGAAAATATTAACATTTTTAAATGGAATTTATAATATGGTTTTTAATGTTATAAGAATTATAACATTTATAATATAAGAGATATTCATTAAAAAGAATGAATATAGATTACAAGACTTACCATATAATAAATAGTTCCATAATACACACATATAAATAAATATATGTAATGGTGTAGAAAATGTGATAAGGTTCAATAATTATAAATTATCATAATTAAAATGATAATAGATAAGGAAAAAGAATTATAAACATTGGATATGGAATTCTAATGTAAAGAGAGTGTACATGTGATAATGAGAATTCATATAATTAAAAGTATAGTTTACAAATAAATTATACCACATTAAAGTTAAACAAAAAAAAAAGAGACAAACCTTAGAAAATAATACTAAGGTAAGATGCATAGTGCATGACAAAGGATCACACATACGATAATGAAACAAACTATACGATCTACAAATATACATTAGTTTACATGCGATAACAAGTCCAACGATAAGTATATTAATATACAAGGCAAACTACGCATGTAATGTAGCACTTTTCCAATCTCGAGTTAAACCAAAAGCCCAACAAACATTGATAGTTAATAACGGGGGGTTAACCGGGAGTTGTTAGTGACGGTACGGGGTACCGTAGGATTGTGTTGTTATACGGTATGCTAATTAGTAGCATTATGCATTGTTTAGATTGTTAGAGGCTACAAGGAGCATAGGATCTTGCTGATTCATACTCCACCGTAATACATCGGGGTGAACGGTATGTTGTTATGTGTCTCTGATTGTCTCTGAGGGCTTCCTCAGTTCAGACTTCTGTGTGATCTGTGATAAGATTGTTTGTCTGAATGTGATAATTAATATGCATGAATTGTATATTTATAGCTGCTTATCATTTACTGTTGTTGAGTTAACAGTATTGGTTCGTATATGAACCTATATATAAAACGAACTAGCGGCTATGGTGCTATCTTATGTGAAATATAAGGAACGTCAGTAAAACGTTGTAGCACTAGGATAATAACATATATATATTATCCGAGACTTTTATACGGAGCATTGGCCTTTCTATACGCCGCTCCCGTATCTAACACTGGATCCCGAGTTTACAGACTCCGGATTGGACTAATGACCTTAGTCTGCTGTGTTAGGAAAATAAAATGGTAATGCGATGCGATGGTATAATTAATTAAGGAAGGAAAGAAAAGCCAAGAGGATGTGGCTCTTGGTGCGCGCTGTGATCACAAAAACGATACCAGGATGTCCGCGTACGGGTCCGCAAGTATCAAGAAAATTTCCCGTGAGCTAGAATGGCTCGTTGGTCGGAGACTCTACCGTTGGAGTGGCTACTGCCGTGGGTGACCCGCCATAATATATGGGTAACTAGAGACATGTCGTATTAACGAGACATAGTCACTAGGTATAACTGAACAATTAAAACAATTGAGAATTATACAGTGGCGAACGATATTGGTTTCTATACCATGGACGAGAATTAATACTTGTTTATCATTCTCGTTGTTTCGCTTGGTTGTTCATTGGTTATACTTGTGGTTATATTATGTATGATGATGGTTGATTATTGTATGGATATTACTGTTAATTGTTTTTCAGTTTTAAATATTAAAACGGTATTGCATGTAATGAACCTCATGCTCTCGACCAAATAATTGAGGGGTCTTTGGGGGCATGACGGGGCATGTGATGACATACTCAGCAGGGGCTGATTCCATACCACAAACCATCTTTATTTCAGGTGAATAGCTGGTGGGTCGCAGCGAGGTGACCATTGTGATAGTACGGTTGGTTTAGACTTGGTACGGTGTGATACTCAGGTGGTTTTGGACTCGGGTTGTTTAACCGAGGTGTATTTGATTTAGATGCTCACGGTCTGTAATAATTGTTGATGTTAGATTTGTTTTAAGTTGTTTAAGTTCTACTATCTATCTCTTGTGGGCACTGCGGGAATACGTTTCGCAAGTTGATTATCAGGTAATTCATTATCACTCGTATGGGCGAGTGATAACAGTGACACCATTAGGGCGACAATTATTATTTTACCGCTGCGAGATATTATTGTGCACGACTTTTATAGGATTATTAGGAGCCGAATTCGTAGGGGTGTTACATTACCTGTCCAACACTCCACAACAAAACAGTGTAGCGGAAAGAAAGAACAAGCACCTAGCGGAGATATGTCGAAGTATGATCCATGCGAAAAATGTTCCGGGAAGATTTTGGGCTGAGGCAATGAATACTGCAGCCTTTGTTATCAATAGGCTTCCGCAACAAAGGTTAGACTTTTTATCACCATTTGAAAAGTTATGGAAGATAAAACCCGCTATTGGACATCTTCGAGTTTTTGGATGTGTATGCTATGTATTTGTACCTGATCACTTACGTAGCAAGATGGAAAAGAAGGCCATTAGATGTATCTTTGTAGGATACGACAACCAGAGGAAAGGATGAAGGGAAAGGATGAAGGTGTTGTGATCCATCAACTGGGAAGTGCTACACATCTCAAAATGTGGTATTTGATGAGTCTTCGTCATGGTGGTCCTCAGATAGTGAAGTGTTTCCTAGGGATGAGTTGCAAGATCCACCAAGGACAGATGAACCTGAAGACGGTGGTACTGAAGAAGGCTTAGATCAAAACCCCTGGCGAACTGGTATTCACCAACCACCAGATGAAGAAGGTGATTCTGAAGGAGTGACATCACCTAGAAGATCAAGTAGAATCAAGAAGCCAAATCCCAAGTATGCAAATGAGGCCATTGCTGAAAAAGTAGATGTGAAAGAGCCAGAGACTTTCGAAGAAGCATCCAAAGATCCAGAGTGGATCAAAGCAATGAAATAAGAAGTGGTTGCACTAGAGCGTAATCAAACATGGGAGCTGGTACCCAAACCAAGAGAGGTGAAGCCGATCTCATGTAAGTGGGTATACAAGCTAAAGTGTAACACAAATGAGTCAATCGAAAGGTATATATAAAGCTCGTCTAATAGCTCGTGGATTTTCTCAGCAGCATGGGTTGGACTATGATGAAACATTTAGTCCAGTTGCAAAGCTTACTACAATGAGAGTTCTACTAGCACTAGCAGCCAGTAAAAATTGGAACTTGTGGCAAATGGATATGAAGAACGCTTTCTTGCATGGAGAGTTAGATCGAGCAATCTATATGAATCAACCAACAGGATTTCAGAGTCAAGATCATCCTGAGTATGTGTGCAAACTTAGAAAGGCACTTTATGGCCTAAAACAAGCACCAAGGGCGTGGTATGGTAAGATTGCTGAATTTCTTACTCATAATGGCTATTTGATGACGTCTACAGATTACAGTTTGTTTGTTAAAGCAAAAGAAGGGAGACTAGCTATAGTGCTAGTGTATGTGGATGATTTGATCATCACTGGTGACGATGAAAAAGAAGTTTCTCAAACTAGAGAAAATTTGTCAGTTCGGTTTCAGATGAAAGAACTTGGACAGCTGAAGCACTTTCTTGGTCTCGAGATTGATCGCACCAAAAGAGGAATATGTCTTCATCAACTCATGTATTCCAAAGATTTGCTGAAGAAGTTTGGAATGCCCAACTACAAGCCGATCTCAACACCGATAGAGCCAAATGCTAGAATGTGTGCTCATGAAGGAAAAGACTTGGAGGATGCTACGATGTATCGACAACTAGTGGGTAGTTTAATCTACTTAACCTTAACACGACCTGATATCTCATTTGCAGTCGGTGTGTTAAGTCGTTATATGCAGAATCCAAGAAACCTCATTTGGAAGCAGCTTGACGAGTTCTAAGATACGTAAAGAGTACACTAGGACATGGTATACTCTATAAGAGTGGTGAAGATTGTGAGCTAGTTGGCTACTGTGATGCTGACTATACAGGTGATCCAGATACACGACGCTCAACCACTGGCTATGTATTTATGCTTGGATCCGGAGCAGTGTCTTGGTGTAGCAAGAGACAACCGATAGTGTCGTTGTCAACTACTGAAGCATAGTATCGAGCAGCAGCTATAGCAGCTCAAGAAAGCACTTGGTTAATACAGTTATTAAAGGACTTGTATCAACCAACCAAGTACAACACCGTGCAATATTGTGACAATCTGTCAGCAATACGGTTAGCGGAGAATCCAGTTTTCCATGCTAGAACCAAGCACGTAGAGGTGCACTATCATTTCCTCAGAGAGAGTCTTGCAGGAAGAGATTCAGTTGAAGTACATCAAAACTGAGAACCAAGCTGCAGATCTGTTCACTAAAGGCTTGAGTGGCAACAAGCTCGAAAATTTCTATAATCAGTTAGGAATCATAAAAAGAGATGAAGCTGG
Source organism: Limonium bicolor (assembly GCA_023374045.1). Classification (NCBI taxonomy): domain Eukaryota; kingdom Viridiplantae; phylum Streptophyta; class Magnoliopsida; order Caryophyllales; family Plumbaginaceae; genus Limonium; species Limonium bicolor. The sequence continues at coordinate 339,607,924 of CM041776.1, read as the reverse complement.
TGTTGAGAGGGAGTGTTGAAGAAAATCAACACCAACTTCACCAACTCTATCTAAGTTAGGCATTGTCAGTCATCTAAGTTAGGCACCGTCAGTCACCATTGTTGAATTTTTAAGTTTACACGTATAGTAGTAGGTAACCTCTGTATTTGACTATGTGTTGTAATTGCTTTGCTATAAATAAGAGTGTAATGTGATGGGTGACATCATCCCATTCCAAGAATCGAAAAACACTTACCTTCAACACAATACAATCTCTACGTTAATTAAGTTTCAGTCATACTATTAAATTTTTTAAAAAATATATAGCTATTGATCAAAGATACTTTCAATCAATATAAACTAAAAAATCAAATTCATGTTAACAATAGCATATGTCAATTAGCACATTAAAGTAATTAATCTTATAATCTTTATTGTTTTAGATTTATAGAAAGAAAAAACTATATAATAAATCAAGGTTGATAAAAAAATAAACAACAAAATTATTCATAAACTAAAATCACGGTTGTTTATTATAATAAAGGTGTCAAATGCTAGTACAAACTAGGTCCGCCGCTGTATTCCATTGATTCAGCTGGTATAATATAATCAACAAACGAACATCTGGTAAAGTTATTAACATAAGGAATTCGATTTCTTAGAAACCTTAAATAGTCAAAACCCAATCTACTCAGAAATCTTACTCTATTACTAACTTCATCTCAGACAACACATTAATTTAATTTGCTGAACGAGTGACATTCAAAATAATCTAACTCAAACCCGAACAAGAACCTCATTTACGGTTTTTACGGCAAATACAATAAAGGTTGTTTCTCAAATTAATATATTGATTATTGGAATTAATATAAAATATATGTGTGTATTGTATTTTTTTTTTTAACAAAGGAAAGTATTATTAAGAACAAAGTGTCAATACAGAAGGGGGGAAGTCAGCCGACTCCCAACAGCGCGCAGAGAGCTGTGACTTTCTAGCTAAAAAAGCTAGGTTGTGTGCTACGAAATTATGCAGACGACTAACATGATAACATTTAACATCCAAAAGAGGAGGTAAAGTCGCCAATGCATGGTGGAGAAGAAGCTTTGCACCATCCGTGAGTCCCGAAGGGCCAAAGTCCGTAAAATAGTCCACTACGAGTTTGCAGTCTGACAGCATCCGAACGTGCAAATAACCATAGTGCTTGGCAAGATCAAGGCCTAACTGAAGAGCGGCGGCCTCAAGATGAGAAGGATCCGCGATTGTAGAACCGCCCATAAGTGTAGCACTAATAACAGTTCCATGCCGAGCGGCCACTGCTGCAATGCCAAACCTGCCAAACCTGTCTAGACCAGCATCCACTGAAATCTCAACCGTCGAGGGATTCCTCTCACGGTCGGCAGCCAAGGTGGGAGATAAGAGAGAGGCAGAGACTGCACTCGCGAGGCTTAAAAAGCTGTCTGCATGAAACCAGCCAGCCAAGGTGTGTGTATTGTAGTAATAGTTATTTAATCTGTGATTTTTTAAATTAAATATAAAACTGTTCAAAAATATAATGATTCTATGATATCAGGATGGTATGTGCATTGTCTATAATTATATATAAAAAAAAAACTAATGTTCATTTGTAAGCTTTATATACTCCGAGGGATGAAATGGCTGCTGTTAGCAGATGATTTGATTTGACAGTGTATCTTCTCACCGTCTTGTTAGTACTGATTGATCTATACCGTCTTGGGGGCATAAGAGATAAATCCATTACTATTATCTTATACTCCCTTGAATTAACCGTATTTTATAATTTTTACTTAATATTAAATAATAAGATAAATAATTTTATAAAATTAAATTTTATAATATATAGTTATTATTTAATGAATAAAACTTAAATTTTTAAAATTATTTTATCTTATATGTTAAATATTAAAGTTAAATAATGGTCAATTCAGGATTGGATGGAGTAATAAACTTTTTTTAAAACACTGACCTTTATTTTATTAAGACTTCATTATAACTCTAAACGCCACCTATAATAGTAACTTGTTCTGACCTTTTATTCAATGTATTTTTTCATTGGTCTCGATGAAGAAAATCCATGTTTGGGTCGTAGACATACTCAAAGGTTTATCCTAAAGGACGTGCATATAAAGCAACCGACGATCAATGACATGAATCACGAGGACGGAGTGGTGCTAAAGTAGTTGAGTAGATAGGTCGAAAAAAGAGCTTCTAGATTATTGAGAAAATAGAGCTTTCCAAAGGCTAGAGTAGTGTACATGTCAAAGGCTAAACTTACCAACTAACATCTAGCAGCACGAAATCAGAATGCCGTATTATGAAATATTGGAAACTAAGTGCTAGAATAATATGGGGAGAAAAAGAATATTACATGAATCTATCTCTTTCTTTTCTTTCTTTTTTTCATGAGTCCGGGGTGAAACTAATATTACATGAATCTTATGTTTTTTGAAAAATTCATAAATTTCTATATGTTAAATACCTAATATTTGTGTATATAATATAAATGAACTTATATATTATAAAACCTTTGATGTTAAATTGTGTTGAGATAAAAGTAGAAATATCTTTGAGTTTGAATCTGACTAACTAATGACATTGATAGCAGCAGCGATACATGGATTTCGATTGTCTATGAAGATCTAGCGATTTCAGATGGCATTTTCGCCCACTTAAGTAGTTCGGAGTACTACTTTTAGGTAAACAATCATTTTTGAATATGGTGGCTATGATTTCAAAAGCTTAACAGCTACCACCTTAGTAACAGTATAAAGTAATACATTCTAGATTCACTATGACAATGTGGTCCGACTTTCAAACCGATATCATATAATTTTTATTGAACTTGCTCTTGTTTTATTTTAGTATAATATTTGATGTTGTTGATTTTTCAGAGTTTCACCGCTTGTTTCTATGAGTTTCTTTCTCTTTTGTGTCAAGGGTTTAGCTAGCTATGTTCTTTTCTCTTCTTTTTTAACAAGAAAGAGAGGTGTAGAAATCAATTATAGAAAAGGTAATCTCATCATTTTGGTGCCGTTGGGCACTATCATATGTCTAATATGATGTGAGTAATGAGCTTTTTGTAACTAATATGACACAAAATACCATGGTGAAAAAACAGTTGCTACTTTGAAATTTATTGTATATTTCATGATGTTTTTTTAGTTTTTAGGTAGAAAGTTCATGTCCTTGATTCAACCAACAATAGTTTGCAATGTTAGTAATATTAATAGCAGTATGGATGGTGAA